>PVIJ01001923.1:0-109054 GCA_004024925.1 Scalopus aquaticus
GTGGGGGGGTGGGGAAGGGAGGAGAAGGACATAAAATGGAGTAGAAAAGAACACAAGGGACCACAGAGATGGATCACGGGTGAATTGGTGGTGGGTTACCCAAGGGGAATACAAAATGTAAAAAATATAGGGCCTCCCTGGTGGCGCAGTGGTTAAGCGCTGCACTCTGGAGCTGTCGGCAGCACGCTATATGAGTTCGATGCCCAGCTGGGGAGAATCCCGCATGGTGCCGCAGACCTCTCCTGCCTCGCCTGCTGCTCCCCTCAGCAGCATATTTCTGATCTGCCTGTTCTGTTCCCCACTCTGTCTCTGGTGAACCCTCTTGCCGCCCCACGCCTCTGGCCCGTACCCAGCTTGTATGTATAAATAAATAAATCTTTAAAAAAAAAGATATAAATAACAATAAAAACATATATTTTTTAAAAAATAAAGTGAAGTAAATAAAGGAATGAATTATATCTTAAAAAAAAACAAAAACCTACCAGGTGTGTTGTCTGCTATATCTAAGAACATGGGAGTGGTTACATAAATTATGGCCCAGCCATCTTACAATAAGATGTAGCCATCAGAAATGATACAGATGTATATTTACTGATAGGAAAAGACCGTCACAATATATCATTAAATGAAAATATGGGTTCCAAAATAGTGTGTTTACTAAGATATCACTGTGTGTGTGTGCACATATGTCTGTGTGTGCATGTGTCTGTGTGTGTGTGCACATGCAGGTGTGGTCATAAGCACAGTGAAAGAGACGTCTAATTTCTTTGGTGGGATTATGAGTACTTTAAGTTTTTCTTCCTTTTGCTTAATTATCTTTATTTCTCTTCCAAAAACATGTACTACTTTCGTAGTAAGAAAAAAAGGTTCTTTTTAACTTTAGGAGATCAGATGTTCAGTTAGCTCCCTTGGTGAACAGGAGTTGCTTGAGGTGTCAGTCTTTATTTACCCCGAGTGCACAGCACTGTTCCCAGGAGCATCTGCTCTACACGGGTGCCGAATGGGAGAGCAGGCAGGAGAGTGAGCGAGCGAGCAAACATACCTGTCTGTGTGAGCTCCCCCATCTCACACAGCGGATGATTGGGATATAGAGGCAGGGAGTGTAAGGGGCTTTCAAAAGAGGCTCCGGATCCTTTTGACATGTGACTAATGAAACCTTCCAGTTTAGGGTGATATGGTTTCCTAAAAAGACAACACAGAGAATTAGTGGTCAGTGTTCCAGAATAGTCAACCATGGTTTCAACTCCAGCAAGCGACATCCTGGGTGCACCACAGCTTTTCTTACCCACAATACCAGGTCCTGGTTTGATCATTTTAAAGTGCTAGTGTTCTTATTACCCTCCCACAGAAACTAGACATAAAACCCCCACTCAGCAAGGCCAGCTTGAGCCCTTACCCTCTGTGGAAGAGCCCATCGTTCCTGGCCCCATGGGCCTCAGCTTTATCCCCACCATCCAGCTCCCAAACCTGCACCTTTCCTGTGTCTCTTTCTGGGAGGCCACTGACCCCAGAAGGCAGCCGTGCCTATGGGGGAATCTCTGTCTTCTCTCTACACATGCCATCTGCTGCCCACTCTTGCAGGGGTGCACTACCAGGGCTTTTCACCCCATTCTTCTGCACTCTTGCAACCACCCCAGGGTTCTGGCTCTAGCAACTTTTGTCTGGATGGCAAAGGCTCCCTCTTTGTTCTTCCTGCAGTTTAATCTTGCCTGTCTAATCCTGCCTCAACCAGAGCCAAAGGGATGGATTTAAAGGGCAATCAGACTAGTTTTTGCTATTCCCCATGGTAAGTTTCTTGGGGGAGCTATGCCCGGCTGGCCTTTGTCTCTTCCAGCCCCAGCTCCCTGAGGTGCAGGGTACCCAGCCCTTTCTACTCCAAGCCTCTGCTCTGGTCACACATTATAGGCCTCCTTCTGTTCCCGC
Source organism: Scalopus aquaticus (assembly GCA_004024925.1). Taxonomy (NCBI): domain Eukaryota; kingdom Metazoa; phylum Chordata; class Mammalia; order Eulipotyphla; family Talpidae; genus Scalopus; species Scalopus aquaticus. The sequence continues at coordinate 1,924 of PVIJ01001923.1, forward strand.
AAACACCAGATGAGGCACATGCTAACACTTTCCATATACTGCCCCTTCCTCCTGGTAAACTTCCCCCAATGTTCATCTGGATAAACTTAATCCTTAATCGACCTGACCTGGGGAAAATCCTCTAAAATTCTCAACTGATTAAGATAACTAAGATCACTACAGCAATCAACAGCTCAGGATGCATTTACACACCAAACATCAGGCTTCATGTGGGGTGGTAATGAAAAGCTAAAAAGGAGTTTATTTATGAAGACTGACATTAGTTATATTTCTGCCATGAAGTATATGTGGTAAACCAAGATATAATTTATTTTTCCAGTCACTAATACACAAATCCTTGAATAATGAGATGACCTATGGATATATACAAATTTCCTTTGAATAATGAAATAGTCCATGAATTTATGTTTGCATTTTCAAGCTGAGCAGAAGTGGACAGGCAGAGTAATACCCAACTAAACTAAATCAGCATGAAAAGCAGCAAGATAAATAGTTCTAATGGCAGACCCCCTGCTGTCTGAAAGCCCAATTAACTTTGGCAATGCTTTTAAAATGGCTGCCAAAATAGGTTTATTATCTTTCAAAAACCTAAAGCTAAAAAAAAAATCTATCTTTTAGAAAACATGTTTTAAAATTAGAGAATGCTAATCTTGACTAACAGCACCGTTTAATAAATCACCCAGGATTGCTACAGGGAATTACATTTTCCCATAAAAATAAAAGGTATGTTATTTTTCTTGAGGCTCAACATAAATATTTGGAAACTGGGAAATAAAATTTCGAGACTGATAATGAGACTGCCAATACGAATCCACGGAAATAAAGCCTATTCATCAACAGGCATCAAACGTTCTGCTCTGGGCCGAGTCAGTGATGTCTGAGGAGCTGAGAAAGCTCTGCTGCCTATTTTAGAAATGAAATTTCTAAGGAAAGTGTTTGCTGAGATGTCCCAGATTTTTAGGGTATCTGCCTACTGATGGATTAATTTCTGTTTTCATGAAAACTTGTTTTTGATACGAAGATTCATACAAGAAAAACTCCACTTCCAGAACAGACAGCAAATGGCTGGATCTATTTCATGGGAAAAGGACCAGGTAACCTGACTTCCAGGACTTCCTGGATCTGACCTGCTTGCCTGGTCTGATACTCCCTCCCAGGAGCTGAAAGGGGTCCTTGCACATAACGGAAACTCCAAATTACACATGGATGAATTCAGCTAGGAAGTGCCCCATCCTTGGATCCTTCGTGGAAAGTCAAGACTTCCACAGTCTGTAACGATGACTATCTCAAGTTCCAGAGAGTTGATTAAAATATTCAAATTTTAATGGACATATTCAAAATAAAGACTGTGGGTGACACTACTAACTGTAACAGACTCCCTCTGACCAAATACTAGCCAGGCTCCTGAGAACCTCTTCCCACACAGTCCTCGACCTTTGGACTTCATGTCCTTTGGACTTACATGTGCAGCTCTGCATTGCCCAGTTTTAGTAAAAATCCTGCACCTTGACTTGGGCAGGATCTCTCTCTCTCTCAATACCTGATCACTAGCAATAGCTGATCAAACCACCCATCCCCCAGGCCTGTCTTCAGCAAGAATCTTGTCAATTTCATTTATCTAGAAGCTCCCCATATCCCTAATATTTTCTCTTAGTAATTTTCACCCACTTTGCTCCTTGGTTATACTTCCCAGTTACTACACTGCATTTGAACCTGAACGTGGTTCTACAGTCTCTTTTCCCCTATTGCAATAGTTTCTGAATAAATTCTGTTTTCATTAGTATCTGACTCTGGTTTTTCTTTACCAGCAGTACCCTAAAATCTACTCTCTTCTGAATGGTTGGATCCCATTTCTGAGATGCCCATGGTTAGGTAAAGCGACATGTGAAGCAGCACCAGTGGAATGGAAGCACCTTTGTCACTTCTGGGTTTAGGTTTTCAGGCACTGAGTGTGTCTCCACACTTCCTTCCTTCCCTCTGGCCATGATTCAGGCTGGACAGCAACCCAGGTTCAATTATTTGGACATCTCTGGGGCATCCCCAAATCTGGAAGGAATGGGGATGCAAGGGACCCTTGAATAACCAGGTGAACCTGGAAATCTCTATTCAGACTTGCACACAGGTTGATAACTTCTTTGCTCTTTAGGCAATGCATTCTTGGGTCTCCTTATAACAACAGCCTTGTCTTACAAATGATTCTATCTGTGATGATGAATTTTTCTTCAGGAAAAATTGGGAAATTTTTTCACCTTGTTGGAAATCTGCTTTCATGTTGAAAACTGGCAAACTCAAAAGTGCTATCTTAAACCTTCAAACCTTTCACTTCACAGATCTTATTTACATTTTTATAGGCATTGTTTACACGTATTTTCCCATAAAGCTTAAGACAGAACCCTGAGGCTAATCTATACAGCCATAAGAAAATTTTACTGTGCTTTAGCTACAACCTGAACAATTAGTGGGTGCTACACGAATGCTAAGACAAGCACAGAAGGAGGATAAGGCCAGAGACACTGCTAGCAGAAAGCACAATTCAAAAACAGCTTACAGAGCTGGAAAGCACAGATGTTTATAATTTACGCTAATTAAATTTTTTGTTATTTTATATTATTAAAAAAATAAAGGACTTAAAAGATAAGCATTATGAATTTTTCCCAGACCTTCACTTTCTGGACCTTTGTGTTTCACCTGATGTGGCTCACTGCCCCCTCCCCTCTTTCTGAAACTCTCTCCTTCCTTAGCCCTCACTTTCCTGCCTTCTTCCCTGTTTGCAACTTCAACATCTCTCCTAGGTGCCTCCTTTCCCTCTGTGCCTATCACAGGTCGGTGTTCCCCAGGATGCTGATTTTGGCCCTTCCCTCAGGCTTTGGCATCCCACTGGAGCCCACACGTATTGTCATCCTACTGTGTTAGGCAGTTAGAGCAGGGAGAGTAGTGCCTAAAGAAAATTAGACTATGCCCACAACCCCAGGAAACACTTACAGAACCTGGGGGAGAGCTAAGAAACTCCCAGAAGGGAGAAGACAGTCCCCCCACACCTACAGGCAGACCCATAAAGTCTGAGGGGAGCAAAAAGCTGCAAAGGGGGAGAGGCAGACCCCACACCCCAACCTGCTGCTGGGACCAATAAAACTCCACCCAAGGAGCACAACAGAGGGGGAAGTGACTTAGACTTTTTGGACCTATAAATCAATACCCAGGGAGTAGGTATGACGTAAACCCCGGCAAGGGATGGAGTGAGCAGTCTTCTGCACCCCATTTAATGTAGGAGTTCCCCACCTTTCCTCATGGTTGTTCTCTGGACTCTGCCTGCCCAGGACCTCTTCCAGGATATACTTTCACTCTGTCTCTAATAAACTTTGTTTTGCTTTGCCTAGATGTGGCTTTGAATTCTTTCATGGCTATAGCCAAGGACCAAGGAACCCCAAAACCTGGAAATAGTTGAACTGTCAAATCAAACTCTAACTCCCAGAAAGATAATGCTCTGAGCCCCACAAGTAGAGGGTCTATACTACCTTCTTGATTGTCACTTGGGTGTTTCATGATAACTCAAACTTAGCCCAAATTTACTTCCATTCCTCTCTTCTTCTGGGCTCTCTATGCTGGGAAGGTGCACCACTACCATCAGACACCCAGTCAGAAATCTGGCTATTATTCTCTCACCCCTATGCCAAGTCTTCATATCAGCACCACCCTACAACTTTCTCTCAGTTCCAACCCCCTTTCTCCATCTGTTGCCACTCTCTGAGTTCCAGCCTCCAACATTCATTCATTCAGCATGTATTTACTGTTACCCCCTACATGCCAGGCACTGTTCTAGGCACTTGGGATACCAAGTGGATTCAAAGTTTTTGAACAAAAACAATCACAGGCCTCAGGGAGCTTACATTACACCCTAGCCTGGGAGCAGACAGATGCAGCAAGGGTAGACACCAAGGGCTAGAAATAAACCAAGGAGCTAGGCCCAGAGGGTAAAACACACACATCCCTGCTATTAGGATGGTTTGAGGCCACTGGACAGTTCTTATGACTATCAGCCTAGTGCTTGTTCAAGGTAGGGACTATCAGCTTGAGCCTACACCCTCTACCCCTCACCACCACCCCCCCGTAAACAGCTGAGTTGGATGGAGCTTTTGAGACCACACCTTCTACACCTCACCAGCACCCCCCAAAAGCAGATGAGTTGGAGCCCTGATAGTGGAAGTTTTGGGGGTTTGAATGAGGTCCATATGTGCTCCCCTCACAATCGAGGGTCCTTGCTACAACTGGCTTCTAAGTTATGTGAAACATTTGTTCCACCTCTGCCTGGAGCCACTGCTGGAGAACATTCACCTATGGAGCTTGCTGCCTTTAGTCAGAATTTAAAGCACTCAGTTTCTGGCAGCTGGAGCACCTTGGGGGAGCTGTTTCTGGACAGCTTGGGAATATACCTGACCACAGTCCTCTACTGGGGCCACAACTCCCTAGAGAGGATGGAGAGAGGTCTACAAGGGAAGTTATCTTTCACACACAGTGCCCACAGATTCTGTGAACACCTGCCCCTCATCCACCTGTGATGGAACCCACAGCTCCCAGAAGGCTCAGCTCCTGCCCACACCCCTGGGGAAAATAGGGATTGTAAAACCTGCAGACCAAAGCTAGACCAGAGCTGAGGGATCACGGCTGCTGAAAAAGCTGTGACTGAGGAACTGACCTAGAGAAGGGGGGTCACTGCAGATCTCCCCCTCAGCTCGGCAGCTGGGGGGACTGAACTCTTGATACACTCTAGCAGCAACTTACATGCTTCCCTTTGGCCCAATGCCTACCCTGGGCTGGCACTAAAATTCCAGCCACCCATATTGGTGCAGAGGCATCAGTCTGCAGAGCAGAGTCCTGTGCAAACAACCTAGGATCGTATCCTGCAACCTGTCATCCTAATACAATGCCAAGACTTTAAACTAAGGAAAGAAAGACACTTAGCTCAACCCATAGGAATTAACACATAGTTTAAAGCGAAATGAAGAGACAGAGGAATATACGACAAGTGATGATCTAATTCCATCTATGTTATAACAAATGGCAAGAAAATATGTTTTTTAGAGTTGAGTAGTATTCCATTGTGTGTGTATGACATCTTCCTAATCCATAATCTGTCTTTGGACACTTAGGTTAGAGTTCCTGTATCTTGACCACTGTAAATAACGCTGCAATGAATACAGGACTGTAAACATCCCTTTGAATTAGTATTTTTTTTTCATTCTTTGCTAGATACCTAGGAGTACAGTTGTTGGGTTATATGGCAGATCTATTTTTAATATTTTGAGAAATCGCCATACTATTTTCCATAGGGGCTGGACCAGTCTACACTCCCACCAACAGCGTATGAGGGTTCCTTTTTCTCCATGTCTTTGTCAATACTTGTTGCTTCTGGTCTTTTTGATATGGACCATTCTCATGGGTGTGAAGCAGCATCTCACTGTGGTTTTGATGTGCATTTCCCTAATGATAAGTGACAGTGAACATTTTTTCATGTGCCTGTTGGCATCTGTATGTCTTCTTTGGAGACTTGCCTATTTAGCTCTTCTGCCCACTTTTGGATTGGGTTATTTGATTTCTTTTTCTTTAGTTGTATGAGTTCTTTGTAGACCTTAATTATCAGCCCTTTGTCAGGTATGATGCACAAATATTCTCTCCCATTTACTAGGGTGTCTTTTAGGTGATAAGTTTATCTTGCAGTGCAGAAGCTTTTGAGTTTGATGTAATCCCAATTGTTTGCATTCTCTTTCTCTTGCTGTTGGAGACAAATCCACAAAGATATCACTGAAGCCTATGTTGTGGTGTGTCCTGCCCGTTTTCTTCTATGTATGTTATGGTTTTAGGTCTTATATCCAAGTCTTTTATCCATCTTGAGTTGATTTTTGTGTATGGCTTGAGACAGTGACCTAGTTTCATTTTTTTTTACATGTGAGTGTCCAGTTTTCCCAACACCATTTATTAAAGAGACTTTCCTTCCTTTCCCTTGTCTCCTTTCTTCTTCTGTCTCCTCCTTGCTCCTTTGTCATAGTACACTCATGTTTGCTGAGCACAGGAAAGGAGACACAAACATCTAGGCTGAGAGCTTTGGGACCTCCAGCAGAAAAATAAAAGTGCATGAAAGCTGACAGTCACATAGTATCTCATGATGTTTTTACAGAAAATGGTTCAGCTCATCTTCCCCTTGATGCCAAACAATGAGAAGGCTTGAGATGCAAAGAGTTAACCTGAAACTCCTGGGCTTACATCATAGTACACATTCAAAGAACAGTCCTGGCTGCAGGGAGACAATCCACAGTTCCACAATCTTAGCCCTGCCTGGGCAAACTGACACCAAGAAGCATTCCATCAAAATAATGTCTTCCCCACTGAGCACTTCTCTTCTCATTCAGAAACTGCTAGGGAGGTTATGTGCCCCCAGACACACTGGCTGAGGCCTGGTCTGCTATTTTATTACTAACTGTTCCTCTAATTTTAGAGCCATGCTATTTCCATATGCACAATTTCTACTCTCTGTTCAACTATTTTTCATTCTAAGGGCTTTCAGTCAGAACAGGCGGTCCCTACTCCCGTGAAAAATTAAAAGGCTAGGTAATACCTTGCATTTTCATAGCTCTGCAACTGATACTGTATATTCCTCTCTATCATCTCCCTTATTCTCACTCCAACCCTGTTTTTTCAGCAGCATCATTCTCATTTTAGAGCTGGGAGGCTGAGGCTCAAAGAGACTTCAGGACTTACCAGAATGGGGCAGCTAAGCCAGGTCTGAGAATTTTCATGCACACTAAGCTCGCGATACTGTGTCCCAGCTGCTTCTCATACAGAAGAACAGCAGGGTAGGAGAGCAGGCATCAGGTAGCTTTAGTCTTAAATCTCACTGTATCTGCTATGTGGCCTTACACAAGTGTTTTCCCCTCTCTGGGCCTTCTTCTTAACTGAACATGGCACCAACATGGAGAACTATTCTGAAGATGAGGCTCCTGGCAAATAGCACTTGCTCAGTAAATCTGGGTCACTCCCCCATCGTATAATTCTGTCAGCACTTTGACTGGGACGTGGGGAACAGTCTTGAAAATGACTTTGACAAAAGGTGCAATTTACCTGTTTGCCACCAGGGTGCAGTCAATTTCTGGTCTCTTGGTTTTGGGAATGACATACAGTGGATACCTGTCCCCATGTCGAATAAACACATGGACTGAGACCAGCTTAAAATGATGTGGGGCGTGACCTGTGGGAGAGAGGCACATCCAGTTATCAGGTAGCAATGTCTCTCCTGCTCATGCTGCAGAGGCGGGGTGGGGTGAGCACGCTGGACGGGGCGAGTAGGGAGGAGGACCTCTGCATAGCCTCACAAGGTAGGGCTGGTATGTCCTAGGCCCCCAGAATTCACCAGGAGACTTGGATGGGGGTAGGTGGCTGGTGGCTGGGAGCTGGAAGGTGGGCATGACATCAGTGGGGGAGTGGGGTGGGGAGGGGCAGACAGGGATATTGGAAACAACGCCTTAGCTAAAAGCTCTCATAAAGCAAAGCAGGGCACACATAGATAGTCCACATCATTCTCTGATACACTTTCAAAAAAAGCAATGCTCAAAGTAGTAATCATGTTTTCCCAGACCAGCAGAGCAACCTACGGATGTCCCAAGGCCTTGAAGAGAGCCTACCTTGAACAGAGGCAGCTGAGGGTGATGTTCTCGAGCCCACCCAGGGAGCCCTTCCATCTCGCTGCTGTAAAAGCCATGATAATGACTAGTGTTTGTGGAACCACATGCTGAAGCATGTGCTGTTCAAAGCAGTCACTTAATGCTCCCAGCCCCCGAGAACTGTAGTTATCCCATTTGACAGATGAGGAAGCTGAGACCCAGGAACTCACTCAAGGGCACAGCCTATGGTGGCTGGAGGATCTGGCTCCTCACCACTGCACTGTGTTGCTCAGAGAACTAGTCCCCAAAGCGGGGGAGAGTCCTGAGCCAGGCAGTGGGCCAGGCCTACCTTCCATGCTACGCTCAGCCACACTCGGAATGTTGCAATACAGGAGAGCTTCGTAAATGGGGTCCATCACAGGGGGCTCTGTCACCGGGTCAGGCATGATCCTCTTTCGACTCTTGCTACTCACTCCATTCTTAGCAGCCGATACAGGGATCAGGTGGACTACAAGGAAGCAAAGCAGGTCACTAGAAGCATCGCTGCAGTTTCACGTAAGTTACTTACTCTGCTCTGCCTCAGAATTAGGGCACGCTCTCACACAGCAAAAGGTCAGGTTCTCAGTCACCAACCATTCCGTAAGCCCCACTGTGCTCTGTCTCTTTCTCTATTGCCTTCTCCTCACCAATAATTATGAAGCCACACTGGTGGGCCATTCCTGAAAAAGGCCTTCACTCATGGTGAATGGAGGAATGGCCACACTTACTTTATGAAATCTGATTACTTTGCTCTAAACTCCCTTGATATTGTAAGGAGCGAAACCATCCTGTAAATTGTAAGGAGCGAGACCATCACCGACTGAATACCTACAAAGTGTATCCGACATAGCTCATTTAGTAGCATCTGCTTTGTGCCTTGTGGGACCCAGAACCCGACTATAGGCACCTGCTCATTCAATCTCACAAGATACTTTGCAGAGAAGAGAGCCAAGGACCCGGGGAGAGGTGGAAGCACTAAGGCGTATGTGGCAGACAGAAACCCACCTCCAGCTCATTCCTCTGCCCCTAGGCCAGGTCCACCCCCACCCCATGATTCTTCCTCCACCCCCAACTTCTGGATACCACACATAGTCCAGCAGTGTTATGTGTGTCCATGCACTGTCCCCTTTTCTATTGGTGAACCACTCCTTCCCCTCCCCATGTGGTTTTGGATGAACTGTTAGTCGCAGTGTCCCTGCCCACTGCACAGGGTAGACATGTGCCAGGAGCCAGTGAGGATAGTGATGGGAAACTGGACTCCTTTTCCTTGAGGGAGGTGATGTACAGACATAAATGAAGGGCTGCTTTTGCTTCTGTCTAAGAAGGAAGACTTGGGCCTCCCTGGTGGCGCAGCAGTTAGACGTTGCATTGTGGAGCTGTCAGCGGCGGTGATGTGAGTTCGACGCCGGCGGGGGAGATTCCCACATGACACCACAGACCTCTCCTGCCTCACCCACTGCTCCCCTCAGCAGTGTATTTCCATTGATCTGCCTGTTCTGCTCCCCACTCCGTTTCTGGTGAACCTTCTCGCTGCCCCATGCCTCTGTCCTGTACCCCAGCTTGCATGCATAAATAAATAAATCTCTAAAAAAAGAAAGAAGGAAAACTTGGGGCTGCCCCAGGCATCTAGTCCTTCCATGGACAGCCTCTCTCTGCAGTGGAAGAGAATGATACTAAGACAAGCCAGATGAACAAATAAAAGGAATCAACCAGAGAGACAGAGACCTGAGGACATCCATCCTTTAAGTCGAAGTCAGAACCTCTCTTAGATGTCCCAGTTATGTAAGTTGAGAAAGTCCTCTTTGCTTAAGCTAGTCTGAGTTGGGTTTAAGTTACTTTCAACCAAATGTGTCCTGATTAATACACTTTATCAATTATCAGCAAATGTAAGTGGATCATCTGAGTCAGTGGTGCCTAATCTTTCCATGCTCTTTCTAGCATTACAGAATTTCTGGAACTCCCTACACAAAAATAGCTTCATTTTTAGCACCCACCAGCTGAGGAAAAAATTGTGCCCGTGAATTATTTATACTTGGAAAGTTTCACTAATCACCAGAATATACCCAAATATTTGAACAGTAGTAAAACAAGGCCTACTTATCAGTCTAAATCCAGTTAAATTCCCTAATTTCTTTTTTTTTTTAAGATTTTATTTATTTATGCATACAAGCTGGGGTACAGGACAGAGGCGTGGGGCGGCGAGAGGGTTCACCAGGGACAAAGTGGAAAGCAGAACAGGCAGATCAAGGAAATACACTGCTGAGGGGAGCAGCAGGTGAGGCAGGAGAGGACTGGCGTCAGGTGGGAATCTCCCCAGTCAGGCGTCGAACTAGCGTCGCTGCTGCCAACAGCTCCATAGCGTAGCGCTTAACCGCTGTGCCAGCAGAGAGGCCCATATTCCCTAATTTCTTCTACAAATTCTTCTAAATAAATATTTAAAACTTCCCTTTAGCAAATACATGTTATACACAAAGGTAAAAGGCAAGCAATCTGCTGAGAGGACAATGTCTGCAGCACACCTGACAAATTATTAATATCCAAAGTGCCCAATAGCTCCTATAACTAAAAAATCAGTATGGGATATGAGCAGGCTAATGAGAGAAAAATAAATACCAGTGGCCAGTAAACATATGAAAAGATGCCAATGTTATTCACATTTACAGAAACACAAAACAAAACAATAATGGGACATGAGTCCCCATGTCCCCAAGGATGAGAAAATCATGTCTCAATGTTAGAACCAGGAGGTTGTGAAACCAACTCACTCCATACCTGTCGATGACAGTGGGGACAGGAACCATCTTTCAGGAGTTTGGCAGTAGCCACTAAAATGTTCTGTGTGTTTTATCCCAGGTCCCATTATTCTAAACTTTGGACTCTATGCTAAAGATGTCAATTCCCATTACAAAAAGGTCTGACCAAAGAGATTCACTGTAGTGCTATTTGTAACAATAAAAAGGAAAATAACCCAAATCTTCACCATTAGCAGAACAGAATGTTGCAACCACAGTGTGGAATATTCTACAACAGTTAAAAAGACTGGAAAAGAATCAGAGCTGGATGAAAGTCACTCGACATTTACATAATCCTCTTTGTGGAAAGAAATAATGAACTACAAATGTATGACTGCAGACACTATTATGTAATACACAAAGGTAAATGCAAAGAAGAATGTTGACAAGCACACCCATCACAATGGACAGTGGTTTCCTCTGGGGAATAGGTGGAATGGGTGTGAAGAGGTACTTTTATTCAATTTTATATAAATGTCTGTATGCTTTATATATCCATATGTAGATATATTTATAGTAAGCATACAGAACATATGTGTGTATAAAAAATATATATACCTATATACTGTCCAGATATATTTTTTTATACAAAAGCATATTTTCATTCATTACTTACACTATTTGTGTTAAAAGACAATTACAGAGCTCCAGAGTTAATCCTTCACCAACTCAAAACTGACCCTCCGGTTGGTCTTAAAGCCTCTTCTTTCCCAGCAGTTGGAAGGGGTGAGAAATGTTGACACACAGTTGGGGTGTCCAGAATTAATTTACTAGGTGGGGATCTGTGCCACAGCAAGGGAATGAGAAAAATAGATGTCCTAAAGCAGTGTCCTAGTGACTCAGTCTGTCTGGTTATGAGGCACCCTTCATCTATGACTTTTATGAAATGGTACCAGATTCTGGGCCCTGGCTGTGCAGAAGTAAAAGGAAGGCGACATGACAATATGAGTTGACACAGGGATGGAGGGGCATGGGCCCCTGGGTGTCCCAAGGTACCCATGGTTTGCTGATTAATCTGTAAACATACAGGGTCAGGCCCTTTGGGCTGCCATTTGGGAATGGCTTTAAGTTTAACGTTTGTCTCCCCTGCAAATTCACATGTTCAAATCTTAAACTCCTGGGTAATGATAACAGGAGACGGGGGCCTTTGGGACGTGACTAGGTCATGAGGGTGGAGTTCTCATGAATGTGATTAATTCCCTTAAAAATGAGGTCCAAGAAAGCTCCCTCCTCCTTCTGCCATGTAAGGTTACAGCAAAATGATGCTATGTGAGAAATATGTCTGTAGACACCAAATATGCCCATATTTTGACATTGGCTTTCTTGGGTTCCAGAACTGAGAAAAGAAATGCCTGCTGTTTATAAGCTACCCATTATGACATTTTTCTTAAAAAAAAACCCATAGAAACCATGGTAGTTGAGTACATATGACCCATCCATGACCCAAGAAAGCAGTGGTTTGAAAGCCACAGATAAAAGACTGGATGATAATCAGAGTGAGAACATCCATCCACAAAGATTTTATCTACTGCTTCCTTTGGCCTTGGGGCCTGTCTTACCCACCAGCTATTGAGACTACCTTATGCTCTTTGCACCTTCCTAAGTCACCAGGACACAGGAGCAGTTCATATGGGGTCTTTGGAGGAATCCTCCAGACACTACACATTCAGGAGAGGTTCTGATGTACAGATATCGTGCGGTGAGAAGTCTCCATCTTCCTGCACCCCTCTCCCAATTTGGGTCTCATTGTTCTGAACTGCTCAGAGACCCCCTATTCCTCACTCCCACGGGATGTTTCTTACCCATGCTTCTGTTGATTGCAACTCTATCTTCACCCCACCTCTGTTCCCCAATCTTGCCAACTCCATAACTGATCCCAGTGGCCACCTCTTTCAGGAAGTCTACCCTCAATGCTCAATTTCAATAATCCTCTTCCATGAGGAGTATTGGTTCTCCTGTCAGGTTCTCAATGTCTTTATAGCTCACACCATAGTGCACATAAGCTGGGGTATTCACAGGTTGTCAACTTCCCACCCCAAATGTCCAGAGGGTGAGGACAATGTCTCTTTCATGCTTATATTACTCTACTGACCAGCGCAGGGTAGATTCTCCAAAAATGCTTGTTGAACTAAAGCCCTGTTCTAAGGTAGGCTCTATGCTCCATGCTTTTGGAGAAATACTTCATTGATTCCTCACATGGGAGCAATGAAGAGAGAGGAGGCCTGACCAGCTTGGGGTGGGAATTGTCTAAGCAGGTTTCCCGAAATGACACTCAAAAGCTGGGCCCAAAGGGCTGAAGTGAAGCTGGCTATGTGGAGAAGGCTGGATGAGGGGCAGTTTTGTATGGACAAGAGGCAACAAGTTGACTTAAGATGCCCTTGGAGGCCTGGCCCAGAAGGCCCCACCAGGGCTGACATGTAGGGACCCCTAGAAGAGCTTGGCTGCAAAGTTATGGAGGCTGCTTCTGGTCGGGCTGTTGTATGGTTGCCACATCAGCTATCCCAGATTGCCTTGTTTGTGTAGAAAAGGGGGGACAGGTAGACTTGGGGGATGTGGAGTAGACTCCAAGGCCTGGGCCTCCAAGACATGGCTTCTCCTGGCAGGGCTTGCCCAGGTCCTGGCTCCTTCAGCTGCTCCGTGGAACAACTGGGAACTCTGCTAACCCCAAGCAAATGGCAGCAGCTCAGGTGTCATCAGGCAAATAAAAAGAACCATGGAACCATCAGAAGGGAGAGTGGGCATTCAGAGAGAGGAAAGGAGGTGTAAAAATTTCCACAAATACAGATGAGTGCCCAGAGGCCACTGTACCATCATGGCCAACGTAAATAACAGAATAAAAGACATATTTTATTGTTAATTACCTTGGTACAAATGGCACACAAAAACCTGTCCATGGTGTGATTTCCAAGTAGTTTCTACAAGCTACTTATGGAAATAAGTCTCTCATTTATGGTTGTTTTACCTACTCATCTAGTCTACAAGCACCTTCATCCTGTCCATACATCTAATACCTTGTGGTATTAAGATGCCAAGGGGTCTCAATAGCTAAGAAATGGAGAGGACATTACCCCTAAAGAAGTCCCTTGGGTCTATCACTCTTAAAAGCAGCAAGTGAAACAACCAGGTGCTATTTCATGTGGGCCCCCACCCCCAACCTGTCCTCCCACTCCCTCCTCCTGTGTTCCAAGTGCACAGATTAGCAACTGTTCCTGCAGTTATGACTACGGTAGAAGCCCAACTAGCCTGCACTGCTTTTTCCAGCTTTGGACCTATTCCTAGGAAGAGTGACTATGAGCCAGGCACTGGACCTCAGGCAGGCAAGTCAAGGGACTTGCCTGGGGTGCCACAGCCTGAAGTCCCAGGCCTGCTACTACACCTCTTCCATTCAGACATGTGATGTTTATTGAGTGTCTGCTGGGAATTCTTCGGAATTCAAAGAATAAGAGAATAAGGACTTTGTATTCCTGGAGTTTATCATCCAGTTGGAGAGGGTGATCAGATATTAAATAAGAAAAAGGAAGCAGAAAGCATGCGGTTTAAGGGGAAAATAGCCTTCTCAGTCATGCTGTTTTCCATACATCCTTGGTTTGGGGGTGCAGGTGCAGGATGGTGCAATAAAGTCTTGGATATAAAGGAAATACCAGGAAGTCACCATGAGAGTGGCCAAGAACAGCCTTTTGGGTACCAAAAAAATACAAAGACACTGGGCCTCCCTGGTGGCGCAGCGGTTGAGCACTGCGCTGTGGAGCTGTCGGCAGCAAGTTCGATACCCAGCCAGGGAGAATCCCACATGGCACGGCAGACCTCTCCTGCCTCGCCCGCTGCTCCCCTCAGCAGTGTATTTCTGATCTGCCTGTTCTGCTCCCCACTCTGTCTCTGGTGAACCCTCTCGCCACCCCACGCCTCTGGCCTGTACCCCAGCTTGTATGCATAAATAAATAAATCTTAAAAAAAAAAATACAAAGACACTAATTCAAAAGGGAAATGCACCCCCATGTTTACTGCAACATTATTTATGAGAGCCCAGCACTGGAAACAACCTAAGTGCCCAGTGACTGATGAGTGGACAAAGAACATGAGTGTATATATACACACAATGGAATACTCAGCAGCTATTCAAAAAAGATGAAATGCTGCCATTTAAACAACATGGATGGGCCTAGAGGGTATTATGCTTAGTGAAATAAGTCAAACAGAGAAAGACAAACACTAAGATTTCACTCTTGTGGTATATAGAGAAAACAAACAGATGAATTGAAACACAATTTAACTTTTAAACTATGAGCAGTTGCAGAAGGGAAAGTGTGAATAGTGGGTAAATATGAACAAAGGGGTCAATGACTTTTAGTGATGAACTTAATGGACCACATACATGTTGGCTTTAAATAAAATAAAAAATACATTAAAAAATAAAAGAGCAGCTTCGGGCAAATACAAACTCTGAGTGAGCCTTGGCTCTGGAGCCAACACTCTGATTGCTCCTGAGGGAGGTGTTTGGTCAATGATGATTTGCTTTCTTTCATTTTTCTTTTTTCTATTGATGATCCCCATGGATTAGAGGGAGGGAGGGAAAAGGTGCGGAGTCGGGGTCAGATCATAACTTCGCTGCACAGGCTCCTACTCCACAAGCCCCTGTCTGGCCTTGGGCCTCTGGCCCCCTTAGTTATTTCCAGAGGGTCAGTAGGCAATGGCACCGCAATCATTACCTGGGTACCACTTTGACTTGACCAGAAACAGATTGGGGCCTTTCCCCCAGGCACCAAGCCACTGCCCATGGTAGCTAGCTTCTCTTTCCATATCGGGGCTCTAGCCCAAAGAGAGGACAAAAAGTTACCAGCATACCTTGCCTTTTCCCACCTGAGAATCTTCTTTAGATTCTAGCCTTAAGAATCTCCTTCACTTTGCAAGGACCTCAAAGTCAACTTTGACAGAGCACTTAGGGGTGCCCAACCCCACGTCAGGTCATCGTCTCTCCCTGTGGAGCTGGCTCCTCCCTCAGCACTCCCCAGCAGCTGACGGGGACTGTCACATTGCTCTTCCAAGACCTTGTCCTTGCACGCTCACTGGTCCAGGATAGAAACCCGACTTTAACTGTGACAGAAGTGCTTTTCCCAGGAAAGAAAGGTGTCCCCACAGGGAATAGGCAGTTTTACAGGTTTCACAGGAATTCTGGATCCTCTGAACCTCTGCCTTGTGCCATTCTAGGCTGCCTCCTGCTGTTCCTGCTTTCTTTCTCTGATTACACCGACACCCTGGAAGATTCAAGTTAGGTGTCAGGAACCCAGAGGTGTCCCAGCCACAGTTCAACTCTATCTCCATCAGCTTGTACTCAGCTCCTGCACAAGTCACACCACTGACTGCACCACCAGGACCAAGTGTGGTCTTACCATCTACTTTTGACCTTCCTGGCTCCAGCATCAGCTCATTCTTCAGCCTGGGCTGGTCATATCCTAAGGTGACTACAGTCACCTCTTTCTGAGGACACCTCTTTTCACTACCACTAAAGTCTATCCTCAGTGGCGCCTGCTGCCACAGCTGTCCATGGTTCTGAATGCAGAGATTGGGGGGGACTGGGGGTCACTGAGTCAGGAAGACCTGGATTCAAGTCCTGTTACTTCCATGCTGTGTGACCTCAGCAATATTTCTGCCTCTCTGTGTCTCATTTCCCTCATCTGTAAAATGAAAATGATAATAACTCTCACAGGGTAGTGGCAAGGATGACCTGAGGCCACATTAACTACCTGAAATGTGATAAAGGATCAGGAAGTGCTATTTTCATGTGTGCCCTTTGAGGTGACTAAACCCTTTTCCTTGCAGGCTCTTAAAAGGTATTTTTTTTCAACCAGGGAACTGACCCTGACAGAAGCATGATAAGCCAGCCTCCCTTCCCCTCTCAAATACCCCAACTTTAGCCAACATCTAGCCAAAATGGCACCTTCTCATCAGCTAATGCCCCTAGTCCTGTCACTTGATTTCTTCAGTGTTTTCTTTCCAATATGTCAAAGGGCTCTTGAATTCTCTCTTCTTCACGGGGCTGCCAAAAAATAATGATTTGCTCTAACAGACAATTCCCACAATTTCCTCCATGCTCAACTCTCTATGTTACCTTAAATGCCCATTCTGCCTCTCCTCCCTATGGAATCTTAATGTATCTGCATGCAATTATAAAATATAAACCAGAGTCATGACACCAGAGCCTCTAAGTCTATTACTTGCCTTCAGGGGTGGAAGTAGTGTTTATATATGAAATATGAAATATGAAGTCCGTATTTGTACACTTTGAGAGATGTCATGAAGATAAAAATTGACCACAGCTGAATCCACTTTAACTTTCTGTCTGTCCACTTTAGCTACAATACGGTACCAGCCTTTCTTGTTTTCTCACTGTTATGCTTCATCCCTTATTCTTGTTGCCTCATGGTGGACCATGTTAGGAAAGAATCCTGGAAGTGCTTTTGGTGCCAATGAGAAGCCCGGTCCATTCAGGGAGCCAGAGAACCACAACAGGGGTGAGGCTGAAGTTTGGGGGCTCAGCACTATCTGACTGGGGCTCATACCTTAAGCCATTTGAAGCTTCTTATCTTTTCCTGCCTAACCCTTCCTTCTGACATCTGCAGAGAACAGAGGCAGGAGTCCCACTGTGATCTGAGCTGAGCTCAGCTGTGGCCTCCCGGAGGGGCCAGGAAACCTCCATTCCTTTGGGGACCACTGATAACTGACCTTGATCTAACTGGGTCCTTTGGATTAGATGAACACAAGTATCAAGGACTCCCAATGAAGACCAAAACTAGAAATAGGAAATAAGAAACGGCAGGACAACAGCCATACACTGCCCCTGGTCCACGGAGAAAGAACCTCGGTCATCCCTAACCACCTAGGAGCCTGGCTGGGCTCTGCCCTCACCTTTGAGAATTTGATGAAAGCTACTGATCCTCACCCCTGAAGAGGACTGATACACAAGCTTTTGAATTTGATTTCTGGGAAATTTAAGGACCCCTGGAAACACGAGATGACACAGCCTGTGGACTCAGGCTAAGAACCCAATGGACCTGGAGACAGGTTTCCAATTTCAACATCCTTAAAAAGAGCTTGTTCTTGTTTCAAAGTGAAAAGGGACCTTTACAATTCACAGAAACACATTTTCACGCTAAAACCACCCCTCAACCCTGAGGTGTGAAAACCCACAGTGAACACTGTGTGTCTGTGGGGCCGGTGTTCCCCTAGAGGTTAAACTTGTGCTTTTGTCCCCGGTTCTGGCGGGGATGGTGACAGAGGCACCAAGGCCCAAGGACGCTGTTCTCCCCAAAGAGGAACAAATGTTTCCTATGTCTCAAATGTCCACCCCCTCCTGAGGTCACCAAATCATCTGCCCAGGAAGGCAGACTTGTAATCGGCCCTCTGTGGAAAGGACTCAAAGGAGAGAAGGCCACGAGGGTGGGGAAGCCATGAGGAGGTCACCTCTGCAAAGGATATAGAGCAGCTGAGGCAGCACCTTGCATCCCCAGCTCTCTGGATTTAATAAAAACCAGTCACCCCACCCTCTAGTTGGTACCCAGGGCCCTGGCTGGGTTCCAGCCTCCCCGAAAGACAGACCCCTAGGCAATGGGGTCAAGCCCCTCATGTGACATAGGAAAACAGAGAGGGAGGCAGGAGATGATGGCACAGCCTGAACCAGAATAATCAGAGCAGCCCAGGCATAAAGGTGGCTTCCACCGGAGGCAGCCCGATTCTGGTGGGCGCCAGTAAGGCAGGGTATCATGCCGGGCCTACCCCAGCTGGGAGGACAGCAGTGGTCTCAGAGTTCTCTCTGGCCGGCACACCCGACAGATGCAGCTTTTGTCCTCAAGACCTCACTTCCGGTCAGCTTCACAACCCCTCCCCCCAAGGTGGAGCATTTCTCAAGACCACAGGGCTCGGCCTCTGGTGACCACCTACTTCACTTCAAGGGGGAACTTTCCTCATTTTTAGTGCCATCGACTTGGGCAGGAGCCCTACTGCCAAGACAAACAGGGAGGGGATCCCAACTGGTCAGCAGAGTGGATACAAACTCCCCTGAGCCGACTTCTACACCTCTGGCTCACCTCCATGCAGAGGCTAGTTACCACAGTGTAAACACCTGCAGCCCTCACTCCTATTTTGTCTAACTCTTCATACTGTCTTGGTGATCTGCAGATAATGACTGAATTCACTGACTACTTTTATGAATGCTTCTAGTTTTGCACACTCGCCCTACTTATTTCCTCTCATCTTAAATGGGAGATTCCTCTTCTTATCAACACTGCTGACCCCCCCCCCACATATATATATATATATAAATTCCTTATGTACTTCTAGTTAATATATTGTGGACAGTCCTCCAAGTCAATACAGACTGGTCTAAGCAATCTTCCTACTATAAGCAATGCTGCAACGAACACCCTGGACTATGCAGCTCTATCCTCTTATCTAGATATTCTCAGGAGAAATTCTGAAAGAAAGTCAGGAAAAAGGAAGGAAGGAGAAAGAGAGTCTAGAGAAAAGAAAGAGGAAGGGTGGGAGAAAGAAGAGAAAGGAAGGAGGGAGAGTGGGCTGGGTGAGAAGAGAGAAATAAGGCCATGTTACAATGTAACTGCAGGATGAGCTTCAGAGGTGATGAGATCTGATTTATCAGACTTCATTTTGCCACTTATCTACTTTTCAATCGCAGATATTTGACTCTTCAATCGCAGTTAGACATGAAGCATTCAGAGGTAAAAGCAAAATTAAAACTCTCAGAATCCAAACAGAAAGTAAATCTGAGGAAAGGATCAAAATTAATTTAAAAATACTAAATTTAAACCTTCAGTGGTAAGGATGAGAGGGGGATATTGTGATAGATTTTAGGTTAAAAATACAAGTCCTCATTTTAAATTCCTCCAACTCACCAAAATAAAAAGCCAGGAGGAACCTCGCAGCGGCTTTAAAATAGAGTCTACCAGGCTCATTTACTTCACAGAAAGTTGGGATTCTAAGAACCCAACAACGATGTCATGTCAGGACTTATTGTCTACAGTACATTAAAGCCACACCATCAAAGGGCTGGATCCCCGAAACCTTGCCATATCAGTATCTTTATGAGCCCCACATGACACACATTCCTAGGACACAAGCTTTTCTCCTGGACACAGGGTGAAGAGCAGGGGCTCCCAGCCCTGGCGGACCCGAAACCAGGCTGCTCGGGGCAGAGGCAGCACTCACTCCGCTGTCACCACTCACACTGGTGTCAGCAAAATTCCTCCTAAAGGTGCCATGGGGGCTGCTGCCAAGCTGAGGAGGCCTGGGTCTGAACGACCAAGGCGAGTCACAACATACAGGTCCCTTTCAGGGCTCCTCACTCTCCTACTCAGAGGCAATTTTCTTTCCATTTATACACGATGCTACCAATCACGGTTATTCTCTGTCTTCGCAGACAACAGATCCAAAGCAGCATATAAAAAAGGGAGGGGAGCTGAGGTGGAGGAAAATGATGTCTCTGGAGGGAAGAAAGTACCAGAAAAAGATGGCACACACGTCCCCCCACACCACTCATACACACCCTCCACATACACATCTGCACACACCACTCACACCACCCCAAACACACCCCACTCTTGCACGCACACACACACCACAGTTACCACATGTGTATGAACACCATATGCACACACACACAGCTGGTTTAAGCTGGGGCTCCTCCACAGCCCATATGACAACCTGGGGCTGGACGCCGGCCTCCCTCAGCGTCAGGATCGGACCTGTCCACAAGGCCCACCTCTGCCTCTGGCTAGTCTCCTTCACAGCCTCTGGTCTTGTCTGCCTGGATTTCATCTTTGGGCCTGTCTTCTTTACCATGTACCTGCACCACAGGGTTCCAACTCTGCAGCTGAAGGGACTCCACAGGTGGTGATGGTAGAGAAGGGAGAGTCTCAACTCCCTCTAAAGGGGCCACCTTCCCCAGCGGCTGGCTCTTGCTGACTGTCCTTGTAAGGGGCTGTAGGCCTTGGTTTGCTGGAGAATCTGGTTTTTCAAGAGAGGCTGGAAATTTGTGTGAAATTGACTAGTTTTAAAACATTGGTAAATAAATTAAAAAATGTAAAAACACTGGCTAGGCCAAACAAAACAAATCCACAGGCTGTTGGTCTAGAGCAGCTTCCACAAGGTCCCAGGAGACCTGATCCCCAAGTCAGGGCTTCATGAACAGTGAACACAAAGTCCCCAAACAGGACTCTCTTAAGGTGTCTCTTATCCCGACCCCGAAATCCACACTATGGCAGGACACTGCACCCATCCAGGCCTAACTTCCCCTCTATGGCTCTTAAGCACCTCATGAACCCTGCTGCTCTGCCCCCAGCTTGTCCAGTGGTCTGGGCCTTGCTGCAAGCACTCTTCCTGGGTCTCCCCATCCACAGCCACTGAACCATCCACCCACATGGGTCACCTTCCATGTCCTTTGCCTTGGGTATATCGACCCAGATGGAAATGTGATGTTTATGTGAATGAATAAAAGCATCAGTGAATGAACGAAGCATCCTCTGAAATCTGTAGCCAGATTCCTATGTGTTATGTGGAATCTTCCCCTTTTGTCTCACCACCCTGAAGCCCCCCTTCCTCCCCCATAGCCACACAGCATCACCCCATGCTGCTTGGCTTTGCCTTTTCCTTTCAGGGTCATTGGCATCACCCTCAGCCCTTTACTGGATGAGCAAAATGGCCAAGTTGCCTTCAGGCTTCCTCCTCCTATCAGCCTCTGAATAGGTAGTTCCAGATTCTGTGCACATTAGACTCAAGCAGGGAGCTTGCTAAACATGCAGATTTCTACTTCCCACTCCCAAAATTTTGATTCTGTAGGAGGGGCCCAAAAAAGTACACTCTTTTTGGTTTTGGAACAAGCATTTTTAACAAGCTCTCTGGGCCGCTTGGATCAAGGTAATGAAAGACCGTACTTTGGGAGACAGTCCCTGGACTGTGGTCTTTCTAAGATACAAATCTGAGGGTGTCTTCCCTGACCGATGCCTCCCAAGCCTTCAGGATAAAATGTGATGGGAGTGGCCTTGACCTCTGTCCAATGTCACAGCTACACACAGGGTGACTAATCTATCCCCCTCTTCCCTTCTGTCTTTGCACACCTGCCTCTCTCAGTCACGGATGCCTTTCCAACTTCCTTCTTGGTCAACTCTTACACATCCCTCAAGGACAAAGCTTGATGAAACCTCTGCTGGGAGTCTTCTCCAATCTCTTAGGCTGGATTAGCTCCTGGTCCTCTAGCTCCCATATAATCCTCCCATAAACTATCTCTAATTCATTTTCATCAACAATAGTGCTAACTGTGTGCCTGGCACTGTTCTAGGTGTTTTATAAATATTGGCTCACTTAATCCTTTACCAACCCTGTGAAACAGGCACTCTCATTATTCCCATTTTATAGATGAGGAAAGGTGGCATGGAGAGGGTCAACAACTTGTTTGAGGTCACACAGCTCATAAGTGGCAAGACGAGGATTGACTTAGGCACTTTGGCTCCAGCCCACTCTCTCCCACCTCCCCGCAGCCATTATCACCACCCCTATGCTGCCCTGGCATCTTGCATACTGTGTGAGTGTCTGCTCCCACTCTCCTCCAATGGATAGCAAGCTCCTGGAAGCCCTTGAGGGATTAAATTTCCAGACCAGAGTATAATGGAGGGAACTTGAAGAACATCTGCTGAAGGACAAAGCTGTGTACACTCATGGCACCGGATCAACAAAGCAAATTCATAAGGCTTTGGGGTCTGAAGAGACTTTAAATGGAATCAGGTTGAATGACTCATGTTCTACTATTCATAGAGAAATGCATCTGAGTTTGCATACCACTCATTCCACCTCTGCAACATTGACATGTAGAAAGCTCCAGTTTACACTTAACTGGCACAGGTCCACAGCCAGGTGGGCCACACGGCACAGGTCTGAATCCTCCTGCACAGAGGTTCTTCACACATCGAAAACAACCCTGGCTTTTGCTTCTCTAGGTTCCCCTCCCTCTTCCACTAAGGGATCTGAACTTTCAGTCCACCTTGGACACTTCCCTCTGGTCAATTGGGGTCCCACCCAAGAAGGGAACACCAAGCTGAGGGCCACATGTCTAGGTTAGACTGACCCCAGTCATGCCAATGAACTGATTAAAAACAACTAAAATACATGCTATCTCAAAGGCTTTCCCTGACAAGCAACAAGAGCAACAGAAGCCCTGGCAGCCCCTGAGGCACAAGAGTCCTGGTTTCTGAGGATGGCCCATGGCAACATGGCTCTACCATGGCTTAAAAAGTTTATGTTTGGCCTTGTTTGATGCTTTGTTTGGTTTCTCTATCTTCCACATATAAGTGAGACTATCTGGCATTTTCTTTCTCCTTCTGACTTATTTTACTTAGCATAATCTCCAGCTCCATCCCTGTTGTCACAAATGGCAAGAGTTTACCTTTTTTATAGCTAACTAGTATTCGATTGTGTGTGTTTGTGTGTTTGTGTGTGTGTGTGTGTGTGTGTGCGCGTGTGTATACACACACCACATTTTCTTGATCCACCCAAATGTTTTTGGGCATTTAGGTTATTTCTATAAATGTTGCTGCAATGAACATAGGAGTGCATGTATCCCTTCAAATTAGTTATTTTATATTCTTCAGGGAGATACTTAGGAGTGGAACTGTTGGGTCACATGGTAGGTCCATTTTTAATATTTTGAGAACCTTGACTATTGCCTGGAATGAAAGGTTCTCACACAAGGTCTCCATTCTCACACCAACATCACAGAGCAGCAATCGTCAGCTCCATTTTACAGAAGAGGAAACAGAGGCTCTTGGAAGTGGAAGGTGCCCAGCAGAAGGCTGCTAAGAACAGGATTCAAATCCAACGTAGCCACTCCGGAGGCTGTGGGCTTCTGTCACGCTGCCGCATGGGAAATGCCAGCAGTAAAAGAGCATCAAAGAAGCATTAAGGGAAGGTTGGGGTGAAGCAGGAAAATGGATGATTACAAGTGAGCAGAAACATAACTACACATTCACAAGCATTCGCATCTGACAGTCTTTTCTTGCTCCCCAAAAAGAGTCCCTCATTTTGAGATGCCATTTTTCACTTGCACATGTTTTAACTAGAACAACCAAAGATATTTATGCCGTACTTTTTCTCTCCTACAATTTAAACATCAGAAATTCAGAATGTTCCTATTTCTAGACTAAAAGCCACTAAGGACTTGAAAATACAAAGTAAATGATTTTCATTAACAGCTGTTAGCATAGAACAAGTCATTAACATAATTTAAAATGAATATATTTTGAGAAACTATGAACTGTATTTTTATCTTTTT
This sequence comes from Scalopus aquaticus, assembly GCA_004024925.1. Classification (NCBI taxonomy): domain Eukaryota; kingdom Metazoa; phylum Chordata; class Mammalia; order Eulipotyphla; family Talpidae; genus Scalopus; species Scalopus aquaticus. The sequence continues at coordinate 25,737 of PVIJ01001923.1, forward strand.
TGAATTCTTTCCCTACCACTTTAGCCCCCACTGTGTTGAAAATTGCCGAACACAAAAAGTAGATAATGGATATATGTGGGCTTACGTATACATTTTTTGATTCAAGAGGAAAGAATATTTAGTTAAACAGCCAAATTTTTAAATTTTAACCTGGGTCATAACTTTCTCATATTTGAAACATCAGAAAATGGAAACTACCAACAAGATAAAACAAAATACAATTATTTCAGAAAACAAAACTGCCTTGCTTATTTAAAGCATGAAGAAACCAATCAAGTCATATTCAATAGACTCAAATATATTACCTGCAGGAATTATATGAATTAATTTGGTATTCAAAAATTAGTTAAAAGGAGTGGTAAAAAAATAAAAAGGTCCTTACATTTTGGGGTAAGGGTGAAAACAAGTATTATTTAAGAATACCCCTTTGTATTATGAGTTAGTGCAGTTTCTTATGCCATAATAATTAGCAGCCAATAAAGCAATTAAATAACAAAAAACAATTTCACTTTCAAAGACATAGGTAGGTGCCAAATTTACAGTTTACCTAGAAGCAGAAGAGCAGCAAGAACGTCCATATCTTAATACCTTCCCGGACTGCAACCATCCAAGAATAAAGAGCACAGACCCAGGCAGGCTCATTTACCCAGCAAAATTTTCCTTAAAAAAGCATGGCTGAAAATTGGCTCTCCTAAAACAGAAGGTACTTTCAGAAGAGTTATATAAGCAAAGTACACAGGCCAATTCAGGGACATGGAAACCACCTCATGCAAGAGAAACGCAGCAAACACAAGTAACCCACATTCATGTCTCAGAACTTGTCAGCTTCTCAGACTAAAATTCAAGTTTGATTGTAACATCCTGCCTTTCCAACCAGAGGGTGGAAAATTTTTTAATGAAGTTATAAACAAACTACTGAGAGTCCTAACACATTTTTTGGAAAGGATTCATATTTAACAGTTCATTAACCATCTGGAGTATCTTGGAATTTCTTATGCTCACCTTCTCTTGGACTCTTTTCCTATTCTGGAAGGATTTAATGAGTATCTTTCATTCTCTTTACATGAGAAAGCATGGTTACCAGATGTGTGCATGGGGATATGTCACTAAATGCAGGTGGACTGGGAAACTTGCTCAGCATCTCCTTTCTTCAAACCACTTATTTCAAATGCCAAGTCTTCCCCACAGTGCTCCATGCACTCAGAGCAGCCCACTCCCGTGCCACCTGCTCTTCTTTCCATCATTCAAATGGCAACAGAAACACCACCTCCTTACAGAGCCTTCCCTGGCAGTGAAGGGTACCAACCTCTTATCTCCCATCTATGAGGGAGAGCTGGTGAGATGGAAAGGAAGAAGGTTCCCAAAAGCAAACACAGTTCTCTCACGAGACAGGCATATTCCCAGCAAGGAAAGGGAACTCCAGCCAGCCTGCTTTTCAGGGCAAGTGCAGTATCACTCATTCATTTAACAACCACTCACAAAACACCTACTATGTGGTTGGTGGTGCTGGTACCTGGGGTACAGAGGGAAATAGGCCCCCAGTCCCAAGGAGCAGATGGTGTTTTTTTGTTTTTGTTTTTTTACAAGCTGGGGTACAGGCCAGAGGCGTAGAATGGCTAGAGGGTTCACCAGAGACAGAGTGGGGAGCAGAACAGGCAGATCAGAAATACACTGCTGAGGGGAGCAGCGGGCGAGGCAGGAGAGGTCTGCCGCACCATGTGGGATTCTCCCCGGCTGGGCGTCGAACTCGCATCACGGCTGCCTACAGCTCCACAGCGCAGCGCTTAACCGCTGCGCCACCAGGGAGGCCCGAGAAGATGGTCTTGCAGAAGGAAAGGACATAAGAACTGAAGGTTACGATACTGCGTGGTTAGTGCAAGACGGGCAACAGGGTTCAGGCTATCACCAAAGGAGCACCAGATCCAGTTGGGGGTTCATAGAAGGCTCCCGGAGAAGAGGGCTGAGATGCAGAAGAGAGGATGGATGGAGGTGTGGAGAGCACTCCAGCTTGAGGGGGCTGGTGGGACCAGCCAAAAGAGATTGGCACATGCAGATGTCAAGCAACTTGGCAAAGGCCATCAAACAGCACAGAAGGAGGGAGAGGAGCCACAGGAGGGTAAGGGGCCTCCCAGTAGCCCGAAAACCACTAAAGGGTTGTAGCCAAGGAGGTGTTGGATTGGATCTGTGTTTGAGGATATCTACTCTTGGAGTAGAGAGTTGCATATATCTGGGGTCCAGACTGAGCAGGCTCCCGGAGAAGGGCAAGCAAAGTGTGGTGAGGTCCACTGACTGGCTTCATCAGCCAAGCTCTTGCCTGGCCACCAGGGGCATGCCATGCACAGTCCCCACTGCACAGTGGGCTGAGTTTGGCACCAGTAACTTAGTCCCCACCCCTCCCCTAACAACCCCAGCCCCATGGCCCACTGTGCAAAAAGTGGACACCCAGCTCTCTGTCGGGTCTGGCCGGAGGGGAAGACAAGTTGCTACTCTGTGTGTCTAGAATCCGGAAATTATCAGGCTGTTCAGGAATCCATGCAGAAGCCAAAAACAGGTTACAAGGCCTAGTGAGTGCGCCAAAAAAAGTGCCAAAAATAGGCACTGAAGGCCAAAAAAAAAAAGTGCACCTAAAACAAAGCTCACAGGTGCACGGTTCCTACTCACACCCACCTACCATAAGCATCAATACAAAAGGGCTGGGTTGTTTTCAATCTCAATATTCATTTCACAAGCAAAGCTTTGCTCCCCACGGGGTCTCTCTATCGGAGCTGAGCAGCATGGGACACTCACAGAACTGCAGGCTGAGGCTCAGGAAGGCCAGCAGTGCAGCCAGGGCCAGCAGCAGCAAGAAGCGATTGCGGAAAAGCATTCTTATTTGTTCTATTTGCTCTTCATGGTTTCACCTCAAACTGGGAACTCATCCTGTGAATAAAGCAGAGGCAATAAATGTATGTTGAGAGGTGGAAAACCAAATTTGTTAACTGAAAATAATCCAGTGAGTCCAGTTGTCCCACAAAGAAGCGTGAATGCTACTTGGACGATAGCATACTCTATGGTTAATATTTGCCCCCCCCCACCATAAGCCCAGCCAAGAATGCTTCCTGTAAATTCATATACATAAGCCAGTTCACAAATGCTTCAGTGATCAGACACCAAGAGGGAATGAAACGCTTTACAGACATGAGGAAAATCAACAAAGAAAGTTCACCGAGCACTTACAGTGTTCCAATGAACTCTTTACACAGAACAGCAAAATCTCCCCATTCCGGCCCCCAACTTCTAGCTCTAGACTTTTTTTGATGCACATTTTGCTAAAATGACTCTGATTTTCTTTGATTTTCACTGTCAATTACTGCAATAGTCCCTCAGTAAAGCCTCAGGGAAGGGGTGGCAGGGGTGCTGAGCATTTGTTGCCTCTCTAAGTAGCCCCAACTGCTTACGAGAAACCTCCCCCATCCTGGCCCTTCACCTACTTCAGCCACATCCAAGGGTCTTCCTGCAGCCCCGCTTTGCCAGTTCTAATCTCCTCTAGCCATGTTAGTGAAGTGCAAAAGGACTTTTAAAAAATGTTGAATAAGGCCTTAGTGACCCTTCTGTGAAAAAAGTGAACAGTTGCTGTCGATTTTGTTCCATCAATGTTAGAAATCAAGTTTTTCTTCCTGGTTCTCATTGGGGTTTGAGAGAAACCTTGAAAACCAGCACTGTCTGCAAAACAAGTTCTTCAACTGCAGTAAGGTGACAGGAGTCATTTCAAACCTGATTTCAGTGGCAGAATCTTTTCCTCCTTCAAATACATCTCCTTCAGAGCCTCCACAGACAAAATCAGATAAAAGCTGTGGTGAGAGCTGCACAACTCTGTGAATATATTAACACTTTGGGTGCGCTGTGTGGCATGTGGGCTCTATCTCAATAAAGGTGGTTTTTAAAGAGACTCATCTGCAGGGAATGAAACAGGAGGCGGAATCTTGGAGTCCAGTCCCCACCCCTTTCCCCCTCCCCCAAACAGCCCTGGAGGAGAGTTTTGGCACTCAGTCCTTTAAGGGATCTGTCAGACTTTCTATAAAAAAGAGAACATTTGTTAGAAGATGGACAAAAATATACTTGCACCTCATGATTGAACCTGTACTTCAAGCAACCTGTTTGCTCTGTTAACAAACAGGTCCCAGTTTCACCCTTCACATGAGCACTGCTTCTGTCCCTTTCCTCGTTGCTCCCAACCAGGGCCCAGGGTCTAGTGTCCCAAGAGGCTGTGGGGCTTCTCTGGGAACACACCCTCCCTGCCAGGGGTAGAGGGACTCGCTAGTCTTACAAAGCTCTGGCACTTCTGGCTAAGACAACACACCACCCTAGCTGGTCCCACCCAGCAGTCAACCTGTTAGGCACCCAAATAAATGTTTTTACTTTCCAAAATTCAAACTATGGTGATAGCCTCCACTGGAGGGGTTTGAAAGGACATATACACCCTGAAAGGTAGCTCGTGTTTGGTGGAGGGGATGCTGAATGTAGGGTAAATGAAGTGGTGAGGCTTTTCTATACCCTACCCCCGCTAGAGTGGAGGCCCGTGAGAGCCTTTAATTATGGACACCTGGGCCAGAGAGCATGGGGCATGCTCCTGTGTGGATGCTCCCACTAGGGCCTAGAGGCAATGGATAAAAGGGCAGCATCACCCTGAGATGGGACCACTATGAGGCAAGATCATGAGGTGACACGAGACTGAGAATGCCAGAGAGAGGACAAGGAAGAGTGCAGAGATTTGTGGGGGCTGGGGGACTTGGTTGCCTGCCTGCCTCCAGGCCCTCCCCCACCCCACCCCCACCCCATGCCCAGCCTGTGCCTGCCTCCTTGCATGCCAGCCTCCCTGCCTGGTTTGCCTGGTTCCCTGAGAGAGTATTAAAGCCTGAAAAAGCCACCGAGAGCTCTGGGACTCTCTTTATCCATCTGCCCGAATCAATAGTGAACCTGTCCTGTGCATGCTGGCACTAGACCAAATTGCCCTGAACCCCAAGGTGGCTAGGGCTGTAGTGAGAGCTAGAACACTGGCTGTCTGATGGACACTGTAGATGTTCCCTCCAAGGCAACACAGGGTGAGTACTTGATGTTGACAAACACAATCCTACATATATTTATTTACTTATTTTAAAGATTTATTTTATTTGTTTATGCATACAAGAACTAGGTCAGCAGTGTGGGGGGTGAGAGGATTTACCAGAGACAGAGTGGGGAGCAGAACAGACAGGTCTACTGAAATACACCTGAGGGGAGCAGTGAGCAAGACAGGTGAAGTCTGCTCTGCCATGTGGGTCAGCTCCCTGGCCAGGGATTGAACTGGTGCTGCAGTGGCTGATGATAGCTTTAAAGTCCTGAAACTTTAACCCCTGCATCACCAGGACAATCCCGCGTACAATGTGTCGTGCCTGGGCAGCTCTGGGCCCCTAATCCAGCCTGATGAGTCCCTTGCCTGAGGCCCCTGGAAGTCACAGTAACCTACTGTCCGGTACCCTTGACCTTATGGGGTGCCCTTGGCAAAGGTCACCCAATGATTCAACAGAAAGGCCCCTAAAAGAAAGCCACCTAATTCAAATCCAACTTGCCATCTCTTTGTCCTCTGCCCTGCCCACACTCTGTTATCCAGCTGCACTCCTAAGGGGTGAGCATGGAAGGTGACAACATTCACCTACACACACTGGCCACAGTGTCTTCCAGATATAACCCATGTGAGAAGTGCACCCTCACGCCCAGGACGGGAGCCCCTCGCAGCCTCCCCAGGCAGCATCCAGCATTTGCTGTGCAACTCCAGGGAACAGGACTGTCTAATTGCTCAAAACCATAGGTTCCCTTAGGTTTCCATTCATGGAGCAAAGGGTGAGCCAGTCTCCACCTGGGGTCCTTCCCGTCAGCTGTGTGCGTTTCTAGCACATTGACAGACCCAAACTCAAGGTACACGTCAGTGAGTGGTAGTGACAAGATACAAAACAGACCTCTGTGCCTCTCAGTTCTTTTGCGTGTGTTATAGTCTCCCCCACATCTGCACAGCTTCGGAACCACACAGAGCAAGTAAACTCTGGGCAAGTTCCAGCTTCTTGGATACTCAGAGATGGCTGGCAACTGCTGGATAAATAGGCTGGGGGTTTCAGAACCCCCTCACTAACACTGTCATTCCTGACTGGACTTATTCTTACCAATGACCTTCTTATAAGGTCCCCCAACTGGGGGAAGGTGAGTGGGTGATGTGGGTGGAGATCTGACCACAGAATGGGGAGAGGGTTCAGAGCAAATGTCTCCTCCAGTGTTCCGTGGACTCCCAACAGTGTATGTGCTGAGCTTCGTGCCTTCCTCACCTCCTGCTAGTCTCTCCTTTTCCTTCACACGGACATCCCAGGCTCTGGCTGGGAGTGGGCCTCTGGGGTCTTTCAGAGTTCTAGGGGCAAGAGGCTCCTGATTTTTCTTGTGGACCGTGGCAGCAGCGTGGGGCAGAGAAGGGGGCGCAGCACGATGGAGTCTGGCAGACTTGGATCAGAACACTGAGCTCAGGGACACAGCAATTTATTTAACCTCTCTGAGACAGTTTCCTCATCTGAAAATTGGGACTACTTAACCTGAGGACTAAATTAAGGGTTAAGTGTAAACCCCAGGAGACTGCAGACATTTTAAAGGAAAATGGCTTTAACTAGCTTTATTACCTGCTCATCTACCAGTTCACTTTGCTGCTGCTTCCCTTCTCCTGTGAAACAGAAATAGTTTCTTAACCTGTCCGTGCTCCTTCAGGCACATGAGGACTGACAGTCACATGTTCTTCTTATGACGAGAAGACAACAGGGAGCACAGGTTGTCCATGGAACTGCACATATGGGTCAAAGGAGGAGGGAGTATGGAGCCCTTGGTGGCTTTTAATAGCACTGGTCAACAGTGAGATTAATACTGACTTTAAAAGGCCCTAATCTGTATGTAGTATCTTGGTGTACTGAACATGAATATAACCCTGAAAAATTTTATTAGCTCTCGTTTTGAAGATATTTCATATAATTCATTTTATATGTTTCACCATGTAAATTTATCCCGTAGGACTGCAACAACATCCTAAATCAGCCTAGAATGATGTAATAGTGCATTGCATTGCATAATACCATCATGTACACATCATCCAGAGTTGATTGCATCATTTTCTGATGCAATGCAATACTACTGCCAGGCAGCTGCTGAAGTAAGCTGATGTCAGCAGTGCACTATAGAAAGCCCTGTCGGAAAGGGTGAGCATTGAAAATATTTCAGACTTTGTACGAGACAGTTGAAACTACTTTTCCATAGAACTGCATCCATTTAGGCACAATACAGAACAGTAATGCCTCAAAAGTGCATTAATAGCATGGACAATTTCTGCTCTATTTGTGGGGAAGTGACATTTGCCAACCAGAAGAAAAGTCTCACTTCTCAAGTGAAGAAGGCTTATCATCTTGACTTGGGATGCAAGGTTGGTGATCAAGACAAGCCTTGGGCCCCGCATATATGCTGTGCTGCATGTACAACACAGCTTTCACAGTGGTTAAATGACAAAAGACCATCAATGCTGTTTGCAGTCCCCATGGTGTGGAAAGAGCCAAGCAACCAAATAAAAGACTGTTACTTCTGCTCGGTTCCTCCTCTTTCCGACAGAATAATGAAGCAAAAGAAGTCGAGAACAGTCTGCCCAAATATTCCATCTGCACTGAGACCAATTCCACATGGTGAGGGACTTCCTACTACAGAACCTCAAGCAGAATTTTCTCTTGATTCATCTGATGAGGACAAGGGTGAGCTGACCTGTTCTCCTGTGCCATCAGCATGCAGTGATCCAGATTTTCACTGTGGTGCATCATCAACCCCACACAGACTAACACGGGAAGAACTCAATGACCTGGTTCGTGATTAGGACTTATCCAAGAACAAGGCAGAATTGCTAGGATCAAGACTCCAACAATGGAATCTTCTAGAAGAAGATGTCACAATTACTTTTTATTGAAAGCGCCACCAGCAGCTGGAGCCTTTCTTCAGAAAGGAAAGTACTCTGGTATTCTGTTCCGATATTGAGGGCCTCATGAATGCCTTAGAAATCACTCATGACCCACAAGAATGGAGACTATTTCTAGACTCTTCGAAATTGAGTCTTAAGGTTGTGCTTTTGCATAATGGAAACCGTCTTCCATCTATTCTATTCCTGAACGGCTGCACAAGAGACAAGCGAAGAAATCTAAGACGAAGTCCATGACTTGATTTTTTACAGGTATTAATCGTAGGCCTATTACTATTGGCATGCATTTCATGATGTAAACATCAATTTATTGCAGATTACAAAAAAACTAGAGCCCAAAATAGAATTTGACTGTCATATCTGTGTTGAGCACATACAAATTGATAAGAAATGACTAATTTTATTTCAGTAACATGACTTTTGTAAAAATTTGTTGACCAGTGTAGTCTTTCATAGAGGCAGCCAGGTGCAGGGCAGGTAAGGTGGCCACGGGGTGGAGGCGGAGGGTGGGGGGGTACTGGGAGGCTGGCAGGCCTCCCAGCCCCTGGCAAACCTTCACTCTTTCTGGGGCTCTCTGGCGGCGTCTCGTGGCCTCTCTGTTGCACACCGAACAGTGTTCTGCTCCACGCTCTGTTCTCTGCTGCTGCTCTACTGCTGCTGTTGCTTCCTCTGCTTATAAGGCCAGTTTTTGGTCCAGGTGTGCCCACGCACACAGGCCCACACCCCACTCCAGGAGCCTGCCATCAGGCATGCAGGTAGGCCTGCAGCGGTCCAACATTGAGGGGAGGGCGGAAAAACCTGAAAATTCTCACTTACCCTACATTATACACATCCCTCCCCCTGTGGGCAGGGCTCAGTGCTTCCTTCAGTCTCTAACCTGAATCTAGAGAGCAACCTTGCTGGCCCAGAGGAATCACCGACCCCCATTTTCTGAGCCTGGTGAGGTCTCTCACTTCAGCATGCCAGAGGCTACACCTTACTCTTGGTTGCTCTGTGCTTGGGTACAGGAGGTAAGGGCCTTTCTTCCTGTGCTGGGTCCGTTCTGGCCGTGCAACCACTTCCTGCCGCCACCCTCTCAGTGGCTTTTCCATCACAGTAACTGGCAGGTAAGCCAGTTAGCTGAACAGCTAAGCTGGCTGCCTGTGGTTTTACTGGAAACTGCCTTTGCATGCAGGGTGACATACAGTATAGCTCAGAGTTGGCTTCGGGTAGGTATGAAGAAACAATGACTACTTGCTGAGCTAAAGTTCAGGTTTATAGCATTTGTTGAATGTTCACACCTTTCAGGATCAATGACTAGGTAGGCTCCTCCCACACTAATTCTAAACTTGGACAGACATTTGTTGTGGCTAATGGGACGAGAGCAATGAGCAGCAAGCAGGGCGTGGGAAGTACTTACACACGGGCCTTATCTTCCTTTGCTACTTGTGAACCATGACACCACCACATGAAGACTCCCAAACTAGCCTGCTGGAGGACGAGAGACCACGAGGTACTGAGGAAAACGATCCCAGCTGAGGTCTCCTGAAGCTGCCAATCAGCATGCTGTGAGCAAGGTGGTCCTAGACCATCCAGTCCAGTTAGGCCACCAGCAAAGGGAAAGCAAAGGTCAGCCCAGTCCCAAGTCCAATGGCCAGCCTGCCAATCACAAGCAAATATCATGGTTCCTGCTTGAAGTCACTAAATTTTGGGAGTTCTATACAAAGTAAAAGTTAACCAATCCAATAAAGTGGAAATGCCTTGCCTCTTTACCAGGAATTCAAAGTCAGGGTCTAGCACCCCATATCCTCATCTGTAAGCACCACATACAAAACTCCATCTTGCCTACATTCCTCAATATACTCAGTACTTTTTGGGAAAGGGGATAAATTTAGCTCTAAATTTAAAATGCTGAGGATCTGTTGGGTTAACCAGATGGCTGGGATCATGTTACTGCCTTACTGCTTTTAGCTCCTGGGCTAGTGACATCGCTGCCTGTTGGTGGCTTTTCATTGGCGGACACAGGCATGGGTGTGGGAACATCACCTTTCCCCTTGATAAGTCTAGGGATTTCTGCACCTTCCCTCTTTGACTCTCCTTTGGCAGTATCCAAAGGCCAAATGCCACATAATGGTCGTCACTTCATTATTGTCACTTGTGCTAGAAGTCAGTCTGGCATGATCATCACCCCAAGGAAGGAGGGCAGTGGGGGGAGGGGCAACACACCAAGTGCCAGGATAAACATGCACCAACTTCTGGAACCTATTTCCCTAGAACACTCTTCCCTAGAACCTAGATGCTGGTCATGCTTTAGCCTTAAAATTCTTTTTAAAGATTTATTTATTTATGCATACAAGCTGGGGTGTAGGCCAGAGGTGTGGGGTGGTGAGAGGATTCACCAGAGATAGAGTGGGAGCAGAACAGGTAGATGGACTGAAATACACTGCTGAGGGGAGCAGCGGGCGAGGCAGGAGAGGTCTGCTGCGCCATGTGGGAATCTCCCTGGCCAGGGATCGAACTTGTGCTGCAGTGGCTCTGGATAGCTTCATAGTGCTGCGACTTAACCCGCTGCACCACCAAGGGAGGCCCAGCCTTAATTTTTTAAACGGAGAAAAAACAATGAGAAAATCAAAAAATTCATATAGACTTGCAGGTCCTTGTGTCTACAGTTGAATTTAGGAGCCCAGTGTGTGTGTGCATGCTGTCTTCACTGGGCACACTTTGTCATCAGGAGAGGCTGAAAGGAGCCCTGTGGTATAAAGGATGAAGCCCCGGAGATAGCAGGTCTGTGTCAGTTCCCTGCTCTGCCACTTATTTTCTTGTGTGACATCCTGACAACTGACTGGTTCTCCTTTTCTGAGTCTCAGAACCTTATTTAAAGATCAGGGCTGAGAGTATGAAGGAGCAGGAGAGGGTGACGAGTAAACACAATATGCAGGACACTTGGCCCAGAGCGAGTAAGCTGTGTTTGCTTACTGGGCTCTGAGGAACTCACACAGCCCCTCGCCATCATGGAAACAAAGATCTACCCTTTCCCTGAGCTGTTGCTCATGCCCCATGGGGTGGTTCTTTTTCCAAATCCTGGTCCCACCCCCACCCAGCCACCTTGGCAGGCCCTACTCCTGGCTCCTCCACGTGAGCCTTCCTTGGGGCTGACTCAGCTGTGGTGTCCCTGCCTTGCTGCTGGTTTTCCAGCCTGGAACATCTGTCTCAGCTTCTGCTGGACACCATCCTAATAGGAGCACACCCACCAGCGGGCTCTCTGTTCTCCAGAGCCCCTTCACCCCTTTTCTATCCCTAGGGAGGGGGCTTGCACAGTCACTCTAGAAATGAGGCAATCCTTGGATTCCTTCTGGCCACCTTCTTGCATATTCCTTCCACAGGGATCCCGTGCAGTCTACTGCAACTCCCCAGCCACCCCAAGTGACAGTCAGAACTATGGGCTCACATCAGAAACCCCATAGCCTACTCACTTGAAGCCCAGAAAGTCAAGTCCCTGGGAGGAGTCATAGCGACATCGGCAGGTGAGGCCCTGTGCCCTCTAAACTACTGCAGCACGGCTCCTGCGGCTCTTAATCCCACACATTTCTCACTTTTCATCACCTTCCATGAACAAGAGGCTCCAAGTGGCATCATGACCAAATCCAATTCATGTAAATAATTCAGTGGCAACAACTGTTTTATGTTCTAAGCTGAACTTAGAGCAGTTACCAGTTTAGTTCTCTGTGCTAAACCCACACGATAAATATACCTTAAATCCAGAAATAGCATTACTCTGAATTCCTAGTGAAACAGCAAATAAATAAACAGAAAACTCAGCCAACTTAATTTAAATTTATGACAGATTTAAACAGCGAAAGAAAATACTTCAGAATATAATTTTGAAAAGAAATACTAATTAATAGGCAGTTCTCATTACATTATGGTAAAACACACCATTTCTGAATTTAAGAGGAAAAAATGTGTTGCAGGCATTTTACAAGCTACTATGTTATCACTAGAGATTTCCAAAGCCCAAGCCCTGACTGATTTTTTACTTTCTAAGAGCTGAAAATAGCATGTCTAGTGACGCTGGTCTCAAGGTCTCCTTGAGGGTCCACAGGATTTAGGATTTTAAACATGGCCACAACTGCTTGGAAGAAAAATGCACATTCAATTACCTCTCACTTGTGTAATTACCAATACTAGGAATAGGAAGATGGCATTAAGGAAAATGTTTTGGATGTAGTTTATATTTTAATTTTTTGGGTCCTAATCATTTTGGCCTAAATAAATTATAAATATTATAATTTACAAAAATCCTCAAGTCTATAATTGTGAATAAATATGAATGAAGCAAAGGTAAAAGCTACGCCTTAATAATCACCCCAAGGTCACTTCAATGTGTAGCTTAATTGCAAAATCAAAGATACTTGGCTAAGAATACACCAACTTTACAGCACGATGAATGACAAATTCCAGAACCTCCTGGAAACCCTAAGCAGCATTATAAGCACCATGGAGGCTGTGGTCACCAGAAGTTATTCACATTCCAAGGATCTCCAGTTAATTTGCAGGCTTGGTTCTAAAGATTGCAACCAATTCATTCAGCCAGTTGGCTCAAAACAACTTATTTCCAATATGCCACCCATTTGGGTGCCATTCAAAATGCTGAGGACATAGACCACAGGAGATAGTTTCTGCCAGCTTGAAGATCACAACTGAAATGTATGGAAGTATTTATGAGAGAAATAACAAGAGACCTAAGATTTGCTTTAAAATATCCTGAGGGGCAGGGAGGTTCAGGTGGAAGAAGGTTAAGGGATGACTGGGGACATATGATATTTCTGCTTTTGGGTATTTTGAGTTAAAAAATTTTTTAAGTTTTAAAAAGTTAAAAGAAAAAGCACCTCCCAGTTTGGTCAATGGAGCATTAGGCCTCGTGAAACCACTGTCATGGCAGGGAAGCAGGATCCAGGCTTCCTGGCAGAGGCTCAGCCAGAACTCAACCTCAAAATTCACTGGAGCTGGTGTGTTTGTAATTGCATTTAGGAAAACAGAATGAACCAAAGAAATAGCACTAAGGAAGACTGTCTTGACTGATGAGGGGAAGAAGAAAGGAGTCAGAAAAGGGACGTGGGCTGGTACAGGTACCACCCAACAGCTGCACACACAGTTTCTGCTGCACATGCAATCAATTCTGCAGCAGCTGAGAGAACTGCCCAGAGGCCCCACAAGGTCCAGGTCAGGGAACCCTTGTCTGGTCTGCTCTGCTCCTCCATGGGGAGCGTTTGCCTGTGGGCTGGCATGCACAGGCAGTGGGCTGCAAGGGCCTCATTTTCTCAATGCACGCCAGCCGACCCACTGACCCCAAGGACCCCCACCACCAAAGGGACCAGACAACACACACAGGGATTCCCACCCCCTCCCTGACATTCCCTCTAGGCATGAAGTCACTGACTTCCAGGTGGGAGCAGAAGAAGAGGTTTGATGCCAGGAGCCATGCCATCAAACAATTGCAGCTTGAGGCACAGAACCGCGTGGAGCCAGCCCTGGACATTCTGCCCTTTGTCCCACGCGTGGCCCTCCTAGGGGTCCTCTCTCACCCAGGCACTCTCCTCCTGAAAAAAAGCCTGCTTTCTACCCTGGAGTAGCAAAGTGTGACGTAACCCACAACAACATCATGCTCAGGTGACACAGGGGTGACAATAGTCACTTCAAATATGGGGTAGCCAGCAGGAGGCCAATTAATGCTGCTGATGGAGAAGCTGGCACTGGATGAGGATGGCACTGAGCCCAAAGCTCTCCTACACTGTTTTCAAGGCTCACGATGATCTGGCCACACCCAACAAATCCTACCTGTCCTTCCCAAAATTCGTAGTTAAACGCAAGTGCTCAGGGGCCTGCTGGCTAGGTATAGGGCCCTTCACTAACCCTCATTGAGCTTCAGCTTTCCGGTCTATGAAATGGGAACAATGCCAAGGTCACGCGCAGAGGCTGTGTAAGGGGTTAACAACTGCTGAACCAGTACCTAGCTCCTAATAAGCCCTCCACAAATGCCTGCAGCCACTTCCCTTATGGTTTTAATACCCACCACTCCCACTCAAGTGCGTGCAGTTTCCTCTTTGTTTCTGCCTCTACCCTGAAGTAGAATGCCTGCCAGACTGTGCCAGAGAAAATCAAAGTCTGAAGAGGTTTTATACACCACCTGGTTCAAGTCCCTTGTTTGGCCAGAAGACAGATCAACATAGGCTGGAACTGGCACAAAGCTTCAGGCTGCTTGGGGCGCTTTGCCCTTGGGCTCAAACCCCTGATTCACAGTCAGAGACTTGGCTCTCAGCACTCTGCCCTTGTCGTATCTTCCTCCACACTGTAGAGGACACGATGTGGCAGAATATTCTAACTGTCCTCCACTGTCCATTCTCTCCTCCTTCTGACTATCAGAATCTCTAGATTTTAGCTGGATACAAGGCCACCCAGCTAGTCACAGTGCTTCCCAGATTCCCTTGCAAGTAGCTGGTATCAGGTGATCAAATTCTGGCCAATGAGTTGTGACTGGAAATAATAAGTACAATTCTGGGTCAAAAGGGGGCCACCTGTTGTGTACCCCACTCTGAACTTCTTTCTTTCCCCGCTTTCTTAGGCTCTGAAACACTGGTGTGGGGGCAAGTAGCTTTCTCCATGCACAGGGGGATGTCTGTGTGGATAACCCAAGGCAGGCCACTCATTTCCTTGAGCCCAACCAGCTCAGATTGTTTTAGGAGAGAAAAATCAATCCTATAATCTTTTCAAGTCATTGTTATTTCACTTCCATTAAAGCAGTCAACCAATATCCTAATTAGAACTTACCATTAGCACTAGAGAACATTGACTTTTCACGGGGCCCCTCTGTATGATGTGATAAATGGGCACACACACACTCATGATGGATAGCATCAAGCAGAGAAATCTTATTACCAACCAGCCTAAACGTCACTCTTAGATAGGATGTAAATGAGATATGGTCATGGTAACCTTTGTATCTATGAAGAACGCTTGGTTGCAGTTAACAGAAAACCCTAGATAATGCAAAGGGATTCAGGATTCATCAACACTCTTATGTAGTGTTAACAGCCACTCCAAGGTTAGTTAGTTATTCAGCAAGTCAAAGGCATCATTGGAAGCCAGAATCTTTCTATCTTGGCTCCCTGCCATCCTCCACGCCTGTCCTGTCCCTAGGATGGGCTTCCCTAAGGATGATAAGTTGGAGGCCACACTCCCAGGTATGATAGCGACCTCTGGCAATATGCAGAGGCAGAAGGGACAATCCTGCTCACTTCTACTTAGAAGCAAGGAAGCCATTCCCAGCAACCTTCCAGCAGATTCTAATGCCCGACTGCCAGAACTGTGACACGTGCCGACACCGAATCAGCCACCAGGGGGTGTGGACCACAATGACTGGGTGAAACCAATCAGGAATCTCCCCCAGGAGACACAGGCAGGGCAGGAGCAGAGGGGGTCTGAATGGAGTCAGAGTTCTGTAAGGAAGGAGGCAGCGAGGGGATGTCTGCAACAACCCACAACTGGAGAAGATCTGACAACACTCGCAATTATTCTACAAAATTATTCTCAAACCTAGTCATCTGATGACAGGACCAGCACTTTTCAGATCTAGCAATCAAAGCACATAGAGACTTAATTATATGTTTAAAAAATATCAGGGCTGGTGTGCTCAAGTATAATCCAGCAGTGACAAGGGGTAGAGCAGCATCCTTCAGCCTTCCGATGCTCATTCCACCAACAAGACTTTCTATTCCATACTCTACATGTGCTTAAATATGCAGCATGAATTATTTATCTACCATTTCTTTCTAAAAAGGTTTTGAGGCAGATAATCTGCAGATTTAGTATTTTTAAATCCCTAAGATATTAACGTTTTTCCTTCATTTGTGAATTGCATGTTTCGACCCCTCTCTCCTGGGAGGCTCTTCCCAGCTCCACAAAGGACGAACCTGTCAAAGCAGCTGATCATTTTTCAGGACCAGAACAGACTGAAATAATGAATTCATCAAGTCAGGTTTTTCACTTTTATATCCTCTTTAGTTATTTTTCTGACATTTTGGGAGAAGTCTGTTCCAGCCAACTTTGCTGCTTTGCCGTTTCTTAAGATTTAGAAGGAGCTGCTGGCATTCTTATTTTAGAATGTCAAGAGCAACTATAAGTACCTCAACAAGAAAAGGAGAACATGAAGTTGGCATGATTTACTAACCAGCAAGCCACTTTCAAAATATAGCTGATTCTTTTTATTCTGCAAGCAAACTATGTCAATTAAGTATCCTAAAATATCAAGGAAAACCCGGAACAATAGGCAGGAAAAACAAGTGGTCTGCAATAAAAGAATGGTAAAAGTCAAAATTTTAAAGCCAAAAAAGGAAAAAAAAATAGGTAGGGGGACTTGAAAGGTCCTGAGTAACACAGCTTCACAGTATGAATCAGGCACTTGGCAGTACAGACTGCCAAGAGTAATTATGCTTCCTGAAACCTGCATTTTGTATGCTGACGATCCTGTACAGGAGGTGTCGCTCTGGATGGATACGTGGATGGGCACACTCACGCACACCAGAGATCAAAGGTGTTTTTCAGGCTGGGAGCATGTAGCGGCAGGATGGCACTGGGAGCACAGGTTTGTATGGAGCTGCACAGATGGGTCAAAAGGAGGAGTTCTGGAGCCCTCAGTGGCTTTTTATGCTTTTTAATGCTTTCTTGTGGAGAGGCAACCAGGTACAGGGCAGACAATGGGGCCAGGGGGCGGGGAGGCTGGTAGGTCTCCCAGACCCCGGCAAACCTTCACTCTCTCGGGCTCTCTGGAGGCATCTTGTGGTCTCTGCTGCACCCCAAATGGAAGGTCCTTTGCTTCTCCTCTGTCTCTGCTGCTGCTGCCACTGCTGCTCTGTTCTCTCTGCTTGTAAGCCCAGTGTCTGGCTCAGATGCGCCCACTCACACAGGCCCACACCCTACTCCAGCTGCCTACCATTAGGCGTGCACATAGGCCTGCAGAGGTCTATCACTGAGGGAAGGGAGGAAAAACCTGACAATTCTCATTTACCCTACAGAGCACATCACCCATTAAGCTTTGACACAACCCCATGATCACTGCCAGCCCATTCCATGACTCTAGGACACTAGGTTCTGTGCAGATTGTTATCAATGCCAATGCCAGAGGGCAGGAACTCCATGCTCTTAATAAAATATCTTGTAGAAAACTGATGGGTGGCTCAGTGGGAGGCTGGCAGCATGGCTGTCAGTACAGGATGAGTCCTCCTACCCATGGAGGTGGTTAAGTGTGGGCAGTCACCTGATGGGGTTGCTGTGGAGCCCTCCATGTGCAGGTACCCACGGATTCTGATTCAGATTCCAAAACAAGATTTCAAAACTAATTTTTTTCTTTTTGCTTCTTTGCATTTGTAAAGAGATAGTAGAACCAAAACAAGCAAAGGGCAGTGTCGCATAGAATTATAGACATTTTGTTTGGGAAAGGATCTGAAGTGCTTTCTAACTCCTTTCCAATAAAGTAGGGAATAACACTGTTATAACTTCCAAAACTTTGATCCATTTAGGTTAAAATTATGAGGAAACACAAGCCTCAAAGTCAATGGTACTCATCATACACAACAGTGAAAAGCTGAGAGCTTTTCATCTAAGCTCAGGAACAAGATGATTATGCCCACTCTTTACACACTTACAAAACATAGGATTGGAAGTCCTAGCCAGAACAATTAATCAAGATAAAGAAATAAAAGCCAGTCAAGAAAGGAAGAAGTAAAACTATCTCTTTTTGCAGATGATATGATAATATATACAGGAAGACTCCAACAAAAAAACCTGTTAGAACTAATAAATGAATTCAGTAAGGCTGCAGATTACAAAGTCAACATACAAAAATCAGTCACATTTCTACAATTAACAATAAACTACCAGAAAGAGAAATTTAACATTCTATTTACAACTGCATCAAAAGAATAAAATATCTAGGACTATATTTAACCAAGGAAGTGAAATATCTATACACTGAAACTGTAAGATATCAGTGAAAAAAATGTAAAAAGACAAATAAGTAGAAAGATATTACATGATTATTAGAAGAATGAATATTGTCAAGTTGTCCTTATTACTCAAAGTGATCTACAGGTTCAATGGCATATGTATCAAAATCTCAATGGTATTTCCAAGGAAATTGAAAAGAAATTCTAAAATTTCTATAGAGTCACAAAAGATTCCCAAAGGCCAAAGCAATTTTGAGAAAAAAACTAAGCTGGAGGCATTATGTTTCCTGATTTCAAACTATCTTATAAAGCTATAGTAATCAAAAGAAGTATGGTATTGACATAAAAACAGACACACAGATTAATAGAAGAGTCCAAAAATAAACCCATACCTAAACGGTCAATTAATTTACAACAAAGACGCCAAAATATACAATGAGGGTGGAGGGGATAATCTCTTCAATACATGGTGTGGGAAAATTGGACATCAACATGAAACACAATGACAGCTGGATCACTACCTCACACCATACATAAAAGTCAACTCAAAATGGATTAATGTAGTGAAAAGTAAGAAATCACAAATCTCCTTCAAGAAAACATGTGTAAGTTCCTTGATGTTGGTCTTGGTAATGAGTCTTTGGGTTTGACACTAAAAACAAAAGCAATAGGGCCTCCCCGGTGGCACAGCAGTTAAGCGCTGCGCTGTGGAGCTGTCGGCAGCAGCGACGCGAGTTCGACGCCCGGCCAGGGAGAATCCCTCCTGCCTCGCCCGCTGCTCCCCTCAGCAGTGTATTTCTGAGCTGCCTGTTCTGCTACCCGCTCTGTCTCTGGTGAACCCTCTCGCCGCCCCACGCCTCTGGCCTGCACCCCAGCTTGTAAATAAAAAAAAATTTTAAAAAAAATCTTAAAAAAAAAACACAAAAGCAATAAAAGCAAAAATCAACAAGTGAGACTATATCAAACAAAACAGCTTATGTACAGCAAAAGAAAGAACAAAATGAAAAGGCCACCAACTGAATGGGACAAAGTATTTATAAATCATATATTTCTATATATTGGATTAGGAGTTTCTATCCAAAATACACAAATTATTTACACAACTCAGTACTGAAAAACTAAATGATTCAATTTTAAAAATGTGTAAAGGAACTTAACAGGTATTTTTCCAAGACATACAAATGGTGAACAGGTACATGAAAAGACTTACACCATTGAAATTTGGTAGTTTGTTAAAGCAGTTTAATGCTAATCTCTGGTAGTTCATTATTGGTGTATACATAGAAACACAACAGATTTTTGTGTATTAATCCTGTAGTATTTATTGTATGAATGAATGAACATAGGACAGGCTCACTACAGCCACAGCAGATCATTTGCTCTGCCTTCCCCATGGGTGCATTCCCTCTCCTCCATCCCTCTACCTTTCACTTTTGGCTCCTGATCAGCCTTTGGATCCCAGCCCAGAGGTCACTGTCTCAGGGAAGCTGCCCTTGAACTCCTCTGTCTAGATCAACATCCTGCTTGACACTCAAGTCAGCCAGTATTTCTCCTTCATGACACTTTACAAGACTATCATTACATAAGCAAACAATGACGCTGAAATTCCTAGCTGGCTTGACCACAGCCACCTGGCAGCATGGACAGTGTCTGTTCACAAGTGTATCTTCAGTGCTGGACAAAGTCTGGCACAGAGCTGGCTGACAGCATGTCAGAGAATTTGGGGAGACTGGCAACACATAGCTCAGCTGTTTTTATTCACAACACTTCTTTTTAAAATAACAGAAAAGACTTTAATTTTTGTTGGTTTTTCAACTAGGACATACAGAAGAAAGTTACATTACCAAATTATATGAAATCACTTAAAAAATATCTATTGAGGGCCTCCCCGGTGGCGCAGCGGTTGGGCGCTGCGCTGTGGAGCTGTCGGCAGCGGCAACGCGAGTTCGACGCCCAGCCGGGGAGAATCCCACATGGTGCGGCAGACCTCTCCTGCCTCGCCCGCTGCTCCCCTCAGCAGTGTACTTCTGATCTGCCTGTTCTGCTCCCCGCTCTGTCTCTGGTGAACCCTCTCGCCGCCCCACGCCTCTGGCCTGTACCCCAGCTTGTATGTATAAATAAAAAATAAAAATCTTTAAAAAAAATATCTATTGAAGTAACATTGCTTTATAACATTATGTAGGTTTCAGGTGTGTATCACTAAAGATCAACATCTGTATAGAATGTTAAGTTCAGCACTAAAAGGTCAATTCTATCCTTCACCATACATTGATCCCTTTTATCCCAATTTACCTACTCCCCTTTCTCCCTCCCTTCTGGTAACCACTAATTTGTCTTAGAGTCTAAAAGTTTATTTTTGTTTTATTTAGTTCATCTGTTTGTTTTCTCTATATACACATACAAGTGAAATCACATGATGTTGACCTTTCTCCATCCGGCTTATTCACTAAGTCTAATGTCCTCTAGGTCAATCCATGCTGTTGCAAATGACGGGAGTTCATCTTATACCTCAGTAGTATTCCAATGTGTATATATACCAAATCTCCTTTATACATTTGTCTGTCAATGGGTGTTTAGGTTGTTTCCAGTGTTGGCTATTGTAAATAATACTTCAATAAATTATACTGCAATAAACTTACCAATAGTAAGTTTATTCCTAAGTATTTAAATGATTAAAAATGGAAATATTTTTCTTATTTCTTTTTAATAGTTTATTCTTTGTTTATAGAAATACAATAGATTTTTTGTGTATTAATTTTGCAACCTGTCACTACTCTGTTTATTATTTCTAGTATCTAGTCTTTGGGATTCCTATGTATTTTATCAGATTACCTGACAATAATAATAGTTTTACTCTCCCATGTCTTTATGGTTGGATTCCGCAGAGCCCACATTCTGGAGTCGGTCTCTTCTTGACATATTCCTTTGAGGTCTCAAGTTACATTATATTTTTTTGTTTGCCCATGTTGCAATTTTAAATTTGCTTTTTTAAAAATCTGGTTCAGCTACTAAGAGAGCTAAACTACTTTTATTTTTCCAGCAAGCAGTTGTCACTGTGGTTTTATTAGATTTCATTTTCATATTTTGACCTATGCTGACTTCTGTAGGTACTGAGCCCTGCATCTGTAGTTGTTGTGTCAAGTGGGTAGGGGGAGGGCATGGACAGGTCCAATTAAGGGTCATGAATGTGCTGGAGGGGGAGGGAGCCTGGTTCGTGTTTGTGGCTGATATCCCACCCTCCTCTCTAAGTCCCAGGCTGAGGCTTGGCAGTCTGTCCACTGTCAGTGCACTTAAGGAAGTCAGGATCAGATCTGAGAGATGGAGAACAGAGAGTGTAGTTTAAAGTACCTTTCCTGCTGTCCCCCTTGCCAGGGTCCCTGCCTGTGTGGAGCACCCCAGCTTCTCCTCCATCAAAGATGTGGCCTGTGCACCATTTGCATACTCTTCTTCCAGAGCCCAGCAGGGCCTGCCATTTGTGTTCCTAACCCATTTGGGGCCAGAGCCTTCAGACATTTTTCTCTACCCATCTTCTGTCCAATTAAGTGTGAATCTCCTTAGCATTCCCTCAGGTACAGTCTGTACAGGTCTCTGAAGTGCAAGTGGCTCTTCACTTTCACTCTGAGCCCTGGGAGCTTGTCCCGTTAGTTACAAGCTCCAAGAGGAACAACTTGGGAGTGAAGCAAGAAATCTCCTGTACCATCAGCTTGGTGACAGCTTCTACTCACAATACTTCTGACACCAACTGCGTGGGTTTTCTTTTTGGCCTCATGCCAATGGATTTTCCAGCTTTCGCCAAGTCATCTAACCATCTCACAGTTCAATTCAATGCTGACACTGACTGCCAGAAGTTAGTGTCAGACTCCTCAAGTTGAAGGGCTCAGTCTCAAAGACTGTCCCCACTTCACATGCCTGATGCCAGTGTCGGGTCACAGGTCACCCACTACTTGGCTACAAAGTCAAGGAAGAGGTACCCACAACCTCACCCTTTTCAGGTTTAATTATTTGCTATGACAACTTGCAAAACTCTGAAAACTACTTTACTGTTACTGGAGATTAGTAAAGGGATAAAATTTAGGAATAGTCCAATAGAAGAAATGCTCACTCATAGGAGCGGCTGGGAAACCAGGAAATTACAGTTTGTCCACACAATGGACTGTGACTCAGACTGGAAGAAAAAGTGTACGTAGGTGTGGATGTGGACAGACTTCGGAGAGATAGCCAAGTTAAAAACAGTTGAGAGAGAGTGTGTGCCAAGTACCAGCCTAGTAAATACAGTATCCTCACATAGGGAAAAGAACATTTGCACCTCTTGACATACACATGCAAATTTTAAGGAAACATGAACTGACAGAAAAAGGTCAGGAAGGAGGCAGCCCCCAAATGAATAGTGGTTATCTCTTTTGTGGAATTTTCAATATCTTCTCATATATGATTTGTTTTGACAGTATGTTGAACACAAATAACAAAGAGATTAGTCATGACAGAAGAAAATGTTATATTAAGTTTACAAAAAAGCAAGTTATAATATAGCATGCCTATCTTTATCAATTATGTTATAAAGTGTATATATTACAAAACTGAGCTGAGTGGTTTGTAATGGGGTGGGATGTGGCTTTTTATATATACTTTTTAGAATTTTGAACCTACCGCTCATTTTAAAAAATAAATAAAAGCAGGGCAGGGGGGGTTGGACCTAGAAGATTTGTTTTCTCATTGATCGTTTTCTGTATATTCCAAATTGTCTTAAACAAAGATGCATTACTTTTAAAATCAGGAAAAAGCTGTAAAATTTATTTAAATTATTTCTAAGCAATGTATTTAAGCAAGAAGTCACAAAGTGGGCATATGATAAATTATAATGAGACCAGTAGCTTTGAAAGAGTACCCAATTTTAAAACTCTCTACAACATGGAGCCTCATGGTTAAGAAGAAAAAAAAAGTTTACTGGAGAGGCACATGGACTGCTTAGCGGAAACCCCTTCACACTGTGGAACCCAGGGTTTGGGGAGCACCATCGGGAAACCCTAAGTTCAAGCATCAAGTATACACTGTGCTCAGGGGCTGAGGGCTCTCAGAAAGTGCAACAGAGGAATCTTTATTTTTATGCTCACGGATGGCTGGCCCACACTAAATTGTGCAAGTTTGGGATTCCTGGAGGTGCCCCTCAGTCACGTGCTAAGCAGAGGGCTTTGGGGAAGAGATGGAAACCACGCTAAAGCGGCAGGAAGGACAGCAGTGGACACAGCTGACATGAGGAGGCATTTCAAGGAGGATGGAGGATGTACACACCTTTATGCCAGGCCCACCCCTCCCTGTACTGTTGACTGATGACAGGTTTTATGCAGTGACTCATCATTTAAGCAGGTGGGGAGTGATCTGGACCAGACTATATTCCCATAGGAATAGGGAGTCATAGAAGGTTCCTGAACACATGCATGACAGGATGAAGGTGGCATTACAGCAACATCATTCCTGAGTTACTGATGGATATGCTCACATTTATTCATCCCAGTTGAAGCTATACAGCAAAGTACTGAAGGAGGAAGCTCGGAAATAGGTATAGACAGTCAGTTAGGAACAGCCCTGAGCTCCCAGTCCATTATCAGCCTGACTGAGAAACAATCGGGTGGAGCCAGGAAGGTGCCCCCCAATCCCACCAGGCCCAAGGGCCCTAGGTCCATTTACCAGTCTGACTGAAGAGCAATCACAGACCAAGAGTGCGCCCCACCCCCAACCCAGTAAAGAGTGAAATGTTCAAAACACCAAAACAATAACACAATGCTAAAGCAATGGACCAAAACTAGTTTCAGGAAGGTAGGCCAGGTGATGTGGACAAACTCAGTGGGCCTCAATAGCATAGGAGACCCCACAAATTCAGTGGACCTTGGAAGCCTAGGAAACCCCCAGGGGCCCAGCCAATCAGCAAGAGACACAACTTGGAGACACCCAATGGCAAAACCCCCAGTCTCTGCCTACTGTACCCATATAAACTCTTGCTTTTCAGCCCCTCAGTAGCTACCCATTCAGGACCCCCTCCACTTTCCTGTCCTTTCTCCTATCTCTCAATAAATTGCTTGCTTTTCTGTAACTTTGGTCTCAACATTGACATCTTTTCTCACCAAAGACAAGAACCCAGAGAAAGCCCACCTGGGTCCTTGGACTATGGGCCTGCTCCCAAAACCCCAACTCAGTACCAGCAGTGAGATGACAGATGACCTTCAGTGCTCTGATATTTGGGGACTTATGGCTCATTTACCCAACTGGTTGGTTTTGTCAAGGTCAGGCTACATTTGGTCTGAATGTCAGCCCAGGTAGGATACGCGACTTCCTACAATGCTATCCTAGAAGTAACCCATAATCCAAGAGCCAAGGGCTGGGGACCCCAAGTCTCAGCTCATGGTACCTCTTCAGCACTGTGATCTAGGCCTTTTACTCCATCACCTCAAGCAAGTTACTTAGCTTCTCTGAGCTACAACTTCCTTACCTGTAAATGGTGAGTCAATTATTCATTCAATAGATAACTTACTTTGCATCTGCCAAATTCAGGTATGTACGTTGAAGATTAGGATTGACCAAATTTTCTATCCTCATAGACTTTATATTCTAGGTGAATGTAAAATTACCACTTCATAGGACAGTAAAAAGGACTGCATGAGATATTTCCTAGGAAGCGCTTAGGGTAGTATAGTAATAAAGATGCTCATTACCATTATGTAACATTTTCCATGCCCTTAGAACAAGATGACACCCAATACATACCACAGGACTGATGGAGTTTCTGGCTATGGATTCAGGTTCCCTGATTTGCAGCAAAACCTTATATTCAGCTGTGGGCTTAGACTAGAATGAAGGTTCTTCTTTCTGCACCCTGCCCCTTGCACCACCAATTCACCTTAATAAACAGCACTGGGAGGGAGAACAAAGGAAATCAGCCTCAAGTCACTGATTACTTCTCTGCCAATCCCTATTTCAGGAGATGGGGGCGTGGGGAGGGCCAAGAGTAAAACTCTGCTGGCTGGTGAGAGCTGGTCCCTTCCCAGGCAATCTGACCTAGTCCGTACCTGGATGTGAAGTCCTGATACTGACAGCAAGGCAGCATCTATGAGCCCATAAAGATGACCCCGTTCCTCCAATCATTTTGCAAGCTTGTGGCAAGAGTTGCTTAGTGGATTTCAACATGCTCAGGGGGAATGATAGGCACAACCAGGCCTATTCTGAGCTGTGTGGCCAGAACTATTGGTGTAAATTGCAAGGAGGAAAAAAATTGCAGCCAACTTTTTAGAACTTCATCCTTGGCACTCCAAGAAACAAATCCTTTAAAAAAAAAAAAAAAACCTCGCTGGCACTTTTCTTGGTATGTAATGACAGTTTCAGCCTTCCTCACCAACTAAATGCTGGCATGTTCTGCTGCCAGTCTATATCTTTATAGACTGAGTAATGCCTGGCAAAGAACCAGACAAGAATTGGAGATGGAGGGCTGGGGCATGAGAGGCGACGGCACAAGCAGTGGGGGCCACATCCTACGCAGTCGCCACAGCAAACCCTCCTGAGCAAAGTCTGGGACAGCAGCCAAGCCCGCCTCAGTTTCTGGCCGACCCTCTTCTCTACAGCCTCGCCTGCTCCATAGTCCAGGCCCTGAGGTCCCTTGGCCTGGGATCTTATTTTCCTTGTTCTCTGCTGCCGCCCCTGGCGCTGAGCGCGGCAGTATTAAATAAGCAAATGATCGCACCATCCCACGCTGACTCCTGCCCATTCTCCCTGGACCCAGTATGTGCTGTCTCATAGGCCATTTCACTCTCCTGGCCCAGATAGTTCATGATCTGGTTAACTCATGCCCATCCTTTAACTTAGCTCAAATGCTACCTCTCCCTGGTGGCTTCCTTCACCTCAATGTTGCGTGAGTTCCCCCAATATTGGGCAGCCACAGCCTTCCTGCATCCTGGGCCTGCCTCACTCAGACCTGAGTAGTAACAGAGGTTGAGGAGGTATGAAGGTATGAAGGAGAGGAAAGAAAGAAGGGCACCAGAAGGATGATGTGGATAGAGAAGCACCTGTCACAGAAATTTGCAACCTACTGAACAAGGCACTAAAATCCTACAGATAATGACTCATTCATCAATGTTTACTGAGAAAAAAATAGCAGGAAGTGGTGGGAAGATATTTCTCAATGGATTCAAGTGGGAGGCAGAGGTCACCCTTTGCTGTATCCTTTCTTCCCATCCAGATGCAGGCTGGGATGGGGACGGGGGAGGAAAAAGAACTTTGGAAAGCTGGGTGAAGGGGGGTGCTTTAAAGGCTCAGGGGCAAGAGGCTCCCATAACCTCCTCTGGCCCTCCTTTAGGCCCTCTGGCCTAAAGGTCGTTTTGCTGCTGTTGTTGTTTTTTTGGGGGGTAAGAGGTAACCACCAACCGAGATGATCAACTGCACTCATTCCCACAAAACTGTTAAGAATATGCCCTGGGTCAAAAAAGAAGGAGAATGAGGGTCCTCCACTGTCCTGCTGAGTTATTTGGCCCAGTTCCCAAAGGAGGGAACAGACACAAAGATTTCAGACAGATGATCTGAGAATACAGACTATTTTTGCTGGAGTCTGAGAATACAGACTATTTTTGCTGGAGTCTTAACAGAGTATCTCCTTCTAAGACAGACAATCCCAGTTGCCCTTAATATTCATTTTTTTTCTTTTGTGCTAAGAAGAACCTGATTTTGGAGAGGACAGTGTAGTAGAGATGGCCATCTAATGAAACCCATCTCCTGTTACTCCGAGCCACAAGGGAGGGCCATATTTCCTAGCTTCCCGTGCAGGAGGGCATGGCCAGGTGACTGAGCTGTGGCCAATGGAATGCCCGTGCAAGTAATTCACCACCTCCAAGCCTGGCCCGTAAATCTGCTCACACCATCCTCCATGCCACTTCCACTTCTGCAGATGGATATAAATGAGCATGGCAGCCTTAGGAGTCTGAGTCCCTGGATGACCTCTTGGAGGAGAAGCTCCCTGCTGATCAGGAATAGCCATTTTGGATTTTGTGTGAACAGAAGTAAATGTCTATCATATTAGAGCCATTAATCCTATCTGGTTGATTGGTTTCAGCAGTGAGCCCACCTATCTATGCAGCCAATGGATCCTGCCTAATACTCCCACAACCCCTTTAATTTGGAGAGGTCATGGGATACAGTTCTGGCCTTGAAATGTGAGGGGAAGACTACTGGTGTTTGGGGGACAACTGTGTACACCAAAGTACCAGTGCGGCTGGCATCTCCTTCCTGCAGTAACCATTGTACCACCATGATGAAAAAAAATGAAGCAAGTAACAGAAGTGTCAGTGCAGAAACACATCTGCAAAGGAAGCCAATGCCAACAACCACTGACATTCAGGTATCTTGTTACGCAAGAAAAGTAAACCATGATTTGCTTAAGTCACCAAGGAAACACTTTCCTGTAGCCAAACACAATCCTAACTGCTTTGCAATTACTCATTCATTCATTCACTCAACCTATTTCTTGCCAGTCCTTGTGCTGTGGGCTGACACTTCCGAGATGAGCTGGGTACAGTTGTGCCCTTCAAGAGCTCCCGGTCTGGCTGGAGAACCAGGCGCATGGGCAGATGATCCAAATGCAGTGTGAATGGATGTTGTGATGACACACAGTGGCCCGGGGCGGGTGAGCACTGGGCAGTGGGCAGGCACTAGAGCAAGGAAATCCCTGCTCCCTTTCTGGCATTCAGCACACAGAGCAAACATTTCTCAAGCTAAACAGCAAGCAAAAGACAAGAATGTACTCTGCTCAGCCAGACCAACTGCAATTACTGTACGGAGAGTCACTAAACACCATCCATGAGTGTAGTTGTTTTGAGATAATCAGCAGTCATTAGCGCAAGATGCACAAGAGGAGAAAGGAAAAAATCATATGCTGCTAACTTAGAAATGCTGGAAACTTTGTGAACCAAGAATGAGGCAGGCTTGCTTAGATTTTCCTGCCCACTGACATTAACCATCTTGTAAAATACTTTCTTTCTCAAAGAAGACAGTAATTTTTCACCTTGAAGACAGAGCCAAAAAGTAAAAATTAAAAAAAAAAAAAACACCCCAAACAAACAAACAACCATCCATGCCACGACCTTTGACCATAAATGTCATCTAAGCTTTGCTTTTTCAGGTCTGTGTTTCCATTAAGAGCTGTGCTCGGGACAGACAGAGACAGACAAATTGGCGACAAAAAGACAACCTCGGCTAGGAAATCGAGAGGCAAATAAAACCACAGAAGTTAGAGCCCTAGGGAAACAGCTGGAAACTGGTACTTTTGACTCAGTTCCACCTACACATAAATTAACAGTTGGGGGGAAAATGAGGGGCATTATTGGCTATTTCTTTATTTCCCAAGTGTGGGGCAAATACTTAAAACAAAACAAACTTGTCAACTTTAAATTTTGGTAGTTTAAAAATGAATAAAAATAAGCTGGGCCCCATGAAGAGGACTGATGAAGAGGACATGAAGAGGCTTCCATCAGTCTGTTGATTTATTAGTATGAAGTATCCCAGTTGAGGGCAGAGTTGTGCTAATCCCCAACACAGAAGTGCTCCAGTTTCTGAGCAGCAATCAAGGAGGGTTCCCTCATCCTCAGTCCATGACTGAGCCCTGTGCCAGATCCAGGATGACAGGTGCTAGCTGGGCAGGCTGCCACTAGAAGTTTCTTTATAGGACACATGGAGCAGGTGAGGCAAGGTCTAAGGAGGAAAGACTTCCCTTTTTCAGGACCAGTCATTAAACCCAAGCCCTATCAACACAGTTCCCTAGAGATCTGCAGACTAGGCGGGTTTGACCATAGCTGACATAGGAAACAAGACAGCTGGCCTTCTGCCTTGGGCTGGTCCCCCATGGACCCTCAGAGACTGTGTTGCCATTCTTCACTCAGGGAATTAGGTCTCTGCTGGTACCAAGAACTGGGGTTATAGAATCACCAATCCAAACAGTAGGCAGGACAGTATGCAGCCAGCCAGGACCAAGAATACTGCTAGCAAACTAGGCATGTAAATACGAAGTTTACAGTCTCTAGTCACACTTCCCACCAACAACCTGTTTGCAAGGGTGGTAAAACGTTCACAAGCGGCATGTGCCAGACATAGACCAATCAAATGAGTGCATGTCTTAAATAGTGGGTAAGGCCTCGTCACACCAGTGTGTACCAGCTGGAGACCCTGCCCCTATGGTCGACTCCTTACAGGCCATGCCCTAGCCCCTCATGGCTACAAGAGGGAGGCAAGATGCAGCTAAGTATCTGGGCAGTCATGTCCGTCACTATGAACTGCTGTTCCAAGCAGGCAGAATCTGTGTGTATTTTAACCATTATCCTCTATCCATCATCTCAGTGCAGTAGGTTGGCACCAAAAATCATATTTTTAAGGAACAGTATTAGCAAATAATATTTTTTAAGCACATGCTATGCGCACTGTTTTAAGTCCTAGGCATGTACTGTCTCATTTCAGCTTCACAACAAAACCATGTCGCTGCCCATAATACCAATATCATTATCAGTGCAACTTTACAAATGAGGAAACTGAGGTACAGAGAAGGTAAGTAACTTGCCCAAGGGAATAAGACTAGTAATGGTAGATCCAGGAATAAGAGTGGGTCTGGTTTCAAGGTCTACACACACTCTTAACCACTGCAACGTGCTGAATGCACGACCAAACTCAGGCACCCAGCACAACAAAGTCATCCACAGAGATTCTCTGATATCCAAAAACCCCAAGAAATTGTTCCAGGAGGTCTCTGGTGGTGTGAAGCGTACACTGCATTTGTTTGACTTGCCAAATCTGTTAAAGGAAACTGACACCTATTTTCATCCCTAAGCAAGAGACCACTTAAATTTTTCAAGTACCTGTATAACCATACTTATCAAGCAACTATACCAGGAATATCTAGGTTTTCCTAGATTTCCATGCTAGAGATCTGAATTGTAAGGGAGCCTTTAAATCCCCCTGTGGTCCTATTTCCCCATCTCTAAGAAGATTCCAGACTTGCTAGAAGGATTGAAAGGAACCACAGACATAGTCACCTATTTATATGGTATGATACAGTACAAATATCATGTATTAATTATCAAAATAATGAAAATAGTTCAATGAAATAACAGATCAAAATTTCTATACTCATCAGTCTATAATTGACAAAATTCTATACCTAGCTATACTTCTAAGTTAATTCCTACTGACAGCGCTCCGTATTTTATTAACAACGTTTAAAGTTCAACCATTTATTTCGGTAAGACTGTGTCCCTCTGTTGTTTCTAGCTCTCAGACATTCCTGCTATATATAACTTTAGTAACTTTATCTTAATCCAACTGCTTCATTTTAAAAGCATAGTTAGTGAGACAGTAAATGTCTTTATTCTAACTTCAGATTCTCCTGTATTAGCAGATAACTAAATTAACAAGCAAAAGCTTTATTTTATTTTATAATTAAGCTCAAACTGATAGTGCTGTATCTCTGAAAGTCTAAAGTTTGGCACGGGATCAAAGAATGAGGTAGTCCAGAAAAGTAAGCTGTGGTTTTGTTAGTTGAAAAGACATGTTTCCGTATAATTGAGAGATAACATAAATAATGTTCAAACTATTTGTAAAGATTGTATCACTAGCAAATAGGAGTGGAAAAAGGGAGAGAGAGTGTGTCAAATCCGAGCACAACAATTTTCATCTTGTCTGGTTTTGAAAGTTCTGGTTTCTGGGAGATTGCAACTCTCTCAAGAAATCGGCTGTTTATTAAAAAAACAGGGAACAACAAATGTTGGTGAGGATGTGCAGAAAAAGGAACTCTCCTACACTGCTAGTGGGAATGAAAATTGATCCAACCACTGTGGAAAGCTGCATGACAGTTCCTCAAATTGGAGAAATGGAGCCTCCATACGACCCAGTAATACCACTTCTGGGAATCTACCCAAAGGATACAAAACATTAATCCAAAAAGAGACATGCACTTGTATGTTTACTGCAGCATTGTTTACAATAGCTAAAATATAGAAACAACCCAGATGCCCAAAAATAGATGATTGGATCAAGAAGATGTGGTATATATACACAATGGAATACTATTCAGCATTCAAAAAAGATAAACATATGCAATTCGCAGCAATATGGATGGAGCTAGAAGGGATCATGCTCAGCGAAATAAGCCAGAAAGAAAGAAAAATATCAAATGGTTTCACTTATAACTAGAATATAGGTGAACCAAACAAGAAAGAGACATCCAGCAAGGGAGGGAGTGGATAAGGGCTCAAAAGGGGGTAGAAAAGAGCACAAGGGACTATGGTGATGGTTCATGGGTAAATTGGTGGTGGGTAACCTATGGGGAATACACAACAATGTAAAAAATATGAGTAATAAAATACATGTAATCCTAAAACAAACAAACAAACAAAAAAAGAAATCGGCTGTACACAGCACAGACATCAAGCAGCTGACAAAACATTGCCTCATAAACAGAAATGTGAATGTGTATGTGGAGGAAGTGACTGTGCCAATATACAGAGAATTTTCAAAGTTCCTTAAGTTGCTACCACTACATGATTGAATTTCTTGGCCTCTCCCTCTCCCTAGAGTCCCAGCACAGAGGGGGGCTCCACAGCTGTGTGCAGTACACATGGACAGGGAGGGGTTACAAGGAGAAGGATGAAGGGAGGCACGGATAACCCCTTAGGTGGAGACAGGCGAAGGCTGCCTCCTAGCTGCAGAAACAATCTTCCTTAGTCTCCTCCTAAGTTCTCTGTTCAAAGACTTTAACCGTTACCTTCCTCTCTATTCCTGGGACTGATGTGCTCTTCACTAAGACTGACCTGTTCCTTCCAAAAGCCAATGTGGCTTGCCCAAACAAGGCCCAAGAAGATTCAGAGCAGCCTGCCTGTTTTGGGGTTGGAAGCTGGCTGGCTGGAGTCTATATAGCCCAGTGAGGCCAGCCAGCGCTCCTGCCTTTTGGACTCAGGGCAGATGCTGCCATTCATCCTGGTTCACGGTGCCTCTTCAGGGCTGCCTTTACCGACCTCCTGGTTGGGGGCTTCAGCAGGCCCTTGTGCATCTTTCAGGCTGCACAGCAGTTTCAAGAAGGGTCCCTCTGGCAGCTTTCCCCAGGGCTGGTCTTTGCTTTTGTCAGAAGGCTCACCACCCACCAGAAGCAGCTGTTCCCTCTTCTTCACTCCCTCGGTGCAGATGTACAGGTCGTCACAGCTGCTTCCCAGGACACTCCCCTCAGCATTTCAGCGGTTAGGGGTCCCCCCCCACAGGATCCCAGACCAGTGTCATTTAGGCTGCCATTTCCAAAGGAACACAATCCTCATTCGGGAACTTAAAATGGCTTAGTACCCTCTATCTTGCTAAGACCAGCTCTCAGCTGGCTTTTTATTGATAGAAATTAGAACAGTAGACCCAGCAAACCTTATTTTGGTTACTGTGAGGAGGTCATATTTTTCCATCTCCATGACTTCACTACTAATGGTAATCCCTCTACCAGAAGGTCAGCACACATCAACCAACAACCTAGTCTGAGGCTGACACTACTCCTCTGAATTTTCAGGACCTTGGATATTCTCCCACCCTACCCCATCCAGAAAGTAGTATCTTTCTCGTCTCCCTTTTGCTCCCCCTCACAAACTGCAGGCATTGATTAAACCTCTTGTAGAAAACATATTTTCAGCAGCTGCAGGAACTCTGGGTAAGAGCCAGACCTGGAGATAGAGACAGTCTGAGTAAGAAAGATAAGGTCCTACAGCCATGAACCTGTGGGCAATACAAGTCCCACATTCAAATGACATTTTGAATTCCAGCCTTTTCTAGACACCTGAAGAGAGGAGGGCATGATGTGCTCCAGTCCCCCAGACTCAACTGCACTGCCCAGGGTTGGCCTTGGACAGGGGCAGAGGAGCTGAGCTTGCTCCATCTGCTGGCGGCAGGTCGGTCACCTCTGATAGACACAAACACCATCCCCAAATCACCAGCTGTCCTGGCAACAGAACTGTACATCACACAGCTAGAAACGTGTGAGGAGCACTCCCAGACTCCCGTGGAAAGCAGTTACTTAGGGTGGTAGCACCCAGTGTATGAGGATGGTGCCATATAGGTCTCTGCAAGTGTACCCAGCATCCCTCAGTGCTTCCTCCATCATGGGCAGGAATGAAGGATGCTGAAGTGGGCTTCAGTCACAGTGCAGGGCCCTGTGGGTCAAGCTGTGGTGGACTTGCCCCTCAGCAAACAGTCTTAGCTCCCCAGAGTGGCCACCACCCTCTCATTCTAATCCTGGGATAAAGACAACTGATTTCTTGCATGGCAATTCTGAAGTTGCCACTGAATTAAAGATCTAGCTGGCAGAGCCTGACCCATAAATTAAGCTCTCTGTCCCAATTACACATAAAAATGAGTTTATCTCTAGTTAGGTCATATATTATTTTCACTTAGATGAATTTAAGGAAAACAGTGCAGCACAAAGGAAAATGGATTATAGACTCAGACTAGAATAGAGATGAGACCCATTTCTTTACTAGACAAACACTGAGTAGCTATCACTTAGGGGGTGACAGGCTGTGCCCTGGGGCCACAGAGATGGTGCCTGAAGTCACTCCTGGCCAGTGGGGCATCTGAAAGTCAACAACTCATCACAGAGCAGCATGGTGAGTGTCCAGGAGGTGCCCACAGTGGGCACTCAGTGAGTGCCCAGGGAACCCCAGTGTGACCTTGGGTTAATTACTTATTAATTCACAATTCACTGTTGAAAAAATAGTGTGTCCAAATGCAGCTTTCCAAGCATCAGTGAGATGCACTGGGCATGAGCTAATCCCTAGAAAAGAAAGCCCCCCCCCCACATGTCCTTTCTCAGAAAGAGGCAATTAATTTGATCCAAGACTTAATGAAAGCTACCAGCAGGGATGTGGTGGGTTCGTGCACTGGCTTTCAGGCTGTCACCATGTATCTCTCGAGGGAACCCGAGTCTTTCCAAACCATCTGCTTTATACCCTCTCCCCACAGATGTCCAGACTGGGCACCAACACCTTTGAGGAGTTACTGCCAAGCGCTGTGCGCAGTCACGACACATTTGTGAAGCTGGGCTCGGCACTGCCTGCTCCACACTCGGCTCACCGGGGGCCTTCTTGCGAATAGCAACAAATGTCCCCAAGTTGTGAAGCCCTCTTGAGGTCCCCTTCCCCATCCACCACACAACACATTCCCCCTTCGCACTGATCTGATTCCACAAGTCGCCTGGTTTTACTTTTTAAATGCATACAAAGCATCTCTGCCTCCCTAGGAAGACACTGGCCACACAGGCGGTGATAGGCAGGCTCCAC
This sequence comes from Scalopus aquaticus, assembly GCA_004024925.1. Lineage (NCBI taxonomy): Eukaryota > Metazoa > Chordata > Mammalia > Eulipotyphla > Talpidae > Scalopus > Scalopus aquaticus. Next base: position 60,044 of record PVIJ01001923.1, read on the forward strand.
ACCGAGCCCCTTCACTACCACTGAATGCACTGCACAAGTGGAAAAACATGGCTCCATATCTTCCTGCACCGCAAATCCTTAAACCATCCACAGGTACAACTTGAAAGACCTCTGCAGCCGCAAACAAAGCAAGCTGTTCTCAGCAAATCCAATTCTGCGTGTGTAACAAAGCCGGCTTCTTTAAAAGATCTCGACGTAGGGAGGAACACAAGAAAAAGCTACGGTGGAGGCCAGGCAGTCCCACCTGAGCATCTAGGAGTGTCAACCCAAGCTCTGGGCGGCCCCTCTGCTGGGCCCCGGGACTGCCGGGTGCAGTCAGCGGCCGAGAAGAGCTAGCCCCACCCCCCCAGAAACGCCGCGAAGTTGTGGCCGCCTTCTTACCTGGCTAAGCGCAGATTCGGAAATCGGGAAGAGGGTCCGGGAGCTCGAGTTCCAGCCGGAATCAGGCGGCAGGAGTGCGGGGGCCAAGCGGGAACAGGTTGGAGGGGCGGGGACGCCGGTGGAGAAAGGCTAGAAGAGAAGCGCGGGGCTGGGGGTGGAGAAGCTGGAGGCAGCGAGGGTTGGGGGTGGCGTGGACCTGAAGGTGGGGTGCAAGGACTTGGGGAGGGGGCGGCAGAGGTCTGGAGGGCGTGTAGCGGATTGGGGGCAGAGGCTCGTGGTGGGGACGTTGGGAAGCGGCTCCAATAGGGGGAAGGGGATTGGTGTGGACGCGGGGAGTGGGAAGGGAGCTTGAAGGCGAGGTTCCGACTCAATGACCGAAGGCTTGACCCAAGCCCCCTCACCCTTCTCCCACCGGGGACGCTGCCCGGTCGTCCTGGCCTCGGCGCGTACAGAGTCTCCCAATCCGGACTCAGGGCCGCCCTCCCACCCGCGCCGCTCAGCCCGCACTGCAACTAGCCAACCCCCGCCAGCGCCGCGCTCACCGCCCATAGTCCCGGCCCGGACCCGGCTCCGCAGCTGCGCTCCAGGTTCGGCGCTCGCAGCCTGCTCCGCCCGTTGCGGGGGAGGCGAAGGCGGCGCGCACTGACCGCGGGACAGCGCGGCATCCCGCAGCGCCCCCTGCTGACCCCGCCGTGCTCTGGGCTCGGCCCACCCCGCGCCGCGCGCCTCAGAGCTCCGCCCCGGAGGTGGTGAAACCGTGCGGCCCGGCTGGGGAGCCCCACGCCAAAATGGGCTTCAGAGAGGACTCGACTCGGGAGGCCAAAAACGCTCCTGGGAAACCGGCCCAGTCTGCACAGCTCCCCGCGTGAAAAAGCCGCGGTCACAGATGTTTTGAGTGTGTGGTGACCGCGGCCGTAAGCGCGCAGAGCCGCCGCGCTCCTCAACGCCGGACCTGGGATCCGGACTGCGGGGACGCACGCCTAGCCGGGTACGCCACCGGGCCCGAGCCGATGGCGCCAGAGTGGGTGCTTTCGAGTGGTGCGACTGGTCCGAAGCCCTGATCCCGGTGCTGGGCCGGGCCGACGTGTTTGAGGTCCGCCACTGCTGGATAGACCGCTGCCGCGTGGACCCAAACTGAGGTGACTTCCCACAGTGCCCCCTGCTCCCCCTTCAGCCTACCCCACGCCTCTCTTCCGGCGCGGACCACATCCGGCCGTGTGTGTCAACTCCAAACCTGCTGCTGCTGGATTAGGGATGGCCTGCGAGCGCCCTGGGAGGTCTTGGCTGAGCACCCTTAGTCACCATTCTTCCCACTCCCCCACCAACCCGGCCTTTCAGAGAGCTACAGAGAGCACTTGACTGAATTCCCTACTGCCTGTTGGATATCCGAGAGGGGTGCCGTTGTGTTTGATTTGATATGGTACTTGTGGATCATTTCTTTGAAATGTTGGGTTCCAGCTGGTGGGGACCCCCGCATATTTTTTCAGTGGGAGATGATCTGACCACGGTGACTGCTGAGGAGGCCTTTGGTATCGGTGACCCCTGTAGGCGCTGGCATAACCAGCCACCAGTACAGTATACACTGATAAGTATTTCCTTACTCTTCTTTCCGTGAGCTCTGAGTTCCTCATGTGAGCCCTTTGCTCTACCTCCATTAATAGCTCCCAAATCCACACACCACACCCAGAGATTTTTACCCATAGTTCTACCTTCTCTCTAGTTTTCTGCTTAGAACTTTTCAAATCAGCACTCCCCATGCCAAACGTTCTCTCTTCCCAGTAACCAACCCAGTCTACCAGTTTCTCCACTCCCCAGCCACCTGGTGTGACGGCTCACCTGAGGGTTCAATGTCCAGTCAGTGTTTGCTTCCGGACCCAGAGGATCTGCCCTCCCGACTCACTCATATCTGCTTTGTGCCTGCTGTCCTCAGTGTCTTCTTCCTTGATGACTGACATATCTCTTCCCAGTCTTGAACCAGGTCTCTCCCAGTGCAAAGTCTTTTCTCTATCCCAGTTGGTTCCTCCCAGACTCTCCCATCTTTCTCTCAGGGGCCTGACAGTCCACCCCATCCCACCCAGTGCTGCTCCTCCTCACTGCCCTCGTTAGGAGTCCCCTGCACAGATGCTGCCTTCTTCCTCACGTAGATGACACTGCTGTAAACGACAACAACCTGATCTACACTCGCTTAAAAAAGAATATCGACTTGTGTGAATGGAAAGCCCAGGTCATGTCTGCTTCAGGCCTGGATTTAATTCCAGGGACCAAAGAGTTCAGGGACTCTCCATTTCTCAACTTTACTGCTTTCCATGTGAGCCATACTCTTCCACCCCACACAAGACCCCAGCAGACCCAGGCTCACAACCTACCAACAAAGCAGCTTCTCGTTGCCAACCACTCTACCAAGCATTGGGCAGACCCGCTTGGCAGGCCTGGGTCCCCATCCATCCTGTCCTCCCAGTCACTGTGATCCCATGGGAGGTGGATTTCTCTCTCTCACCTCATCCCCACAGGGAACATGTGGGTACTCCTAGATCCCTTCTCTGTCACAGGGCATCTAAAGCTACCTCGGGGGCGCAATTTCTGATCATTTCCCCATACCAGATGCCATACTGTCACCTCACTTTGCTGCAGCGCTCCTGTGTGACACAGGCCATCTTGTAGGGCAAAATTCCAAACAGGAAGTGGGGCTCAGGCCTCTCTGCTTTCATCTTCCTCCTCAACGTTCCTGGGATTTCTCTCTTTGAACGATTCTCTTCCCTGGGTCAAGGGGGCTGCCTCATGCCCCTCAAAAAACCAGGCATCATACTTTCCCTAGACTCATCCTTTCGAGCCTCTTTCCTCACATCCCAATTTCCTGAGGGGTCCCATGCCCCATCTATTCTGGAGGAGGCATTTTCTTTTTCTTCCCAGTGGACTCTGGGTTCACTGGTACCTTGCCCACCCTTTTCTGCCCCACAGCCAGTATGCCTCATGGCTGAGCCATAAGGGGAGAAAGGGCTACAAGGAAAGAAAAAGAAAAGGTTCTTGTGGAAAAATATGTATGTGGAAGCATCTCAAGACTCTTACTCCACTGAATCTCTCCTGCCATTGATGTGGCATATTGGCTTGAAGCCGCTGTGGCCACTGGCCAGCAGCTGGGGAGCTGTGCCAGAGATCTAGCTGACAGAGGAAAGTAGAGTTGAGAGATAAGCAGCTGTTTGTTGTGCCTGAAACCAAAACCTTTATTTTTCACACACTTATCTAATAAATTCCCTCCCTTTCCCCTAGCAAGTTAGAATTGGTTTTTCTATCACTTGCAGCCAAGAGAATAGTAGAAACCCACAGCACAATGGCTCTTCCAAAATGGTAGCTATCATTATCACTATTCATCTGGAAGAGCACCAACGGTGCCCAGGGGTGACAGTAAAACAGAGTAGAAAGGGAAACGGTCAGTACCATTAACTGATCACCTTTGTCTCTTTCTGATCCCTGCCTGTTCCTTTGTCCTTTCTGCACACATCTTGGCCCCCAGGGAAACTCTCAAAAGTCATTGAATGCTGAACCTAGTCATAAAAATAGTCCCAGGCTCATGCAAGTCATGAATATTCTGCTAGGCAGTATTCCAGTATTTGCTTCCATTTTACGCACACAATCCCTGTCTAGACTGAGACAGCCAGGAGCAGGTGCCCATGCTCAGTTCAATTTCAATCTGTAAGCAAAAACTGAGCAAATATTTGTACAGCCTCCTTTGGCCTGCCCTGTAGACCTAAAACACATGGGCTGCTGTCCCCACCCTTAAAGGAACTTTTCTGTGGGGGAAAACAATTAGCCTAAGATAAAGACTGAGGTGACAGAGAACAGGGAGTCCTGCATTGGGGGGTGAAGTGGTTTATTTGCACCAGATTCTGGGTTCCTAAGAATGCCTGCAATCCTGTCTTATGACAGAACTATCTATCCATATAACACATTTCTTTTGTGCCCACCATCATATTTAGACTACAAATGTCATTTTAAAATTCTAAATACTGGGCCTCTGGGTTTTTGTTTCTCTGATTATAAAAGGAGTACCCATTCACTGCAGAAGCTTGGAAAATGACAAAGTATGCAAATGTAAAGATGAAAATAAAAACAATCCATTTTAAATTTGTGTTGATAAATGTAGAGCACATCCAACTATGACATAAGGAGAGGAGATCGTTTTGTGCATGCTTCTGTCCCTCTACTGGCAACCCTAGGGCCTCACTCAGATAAATATTTTGCAGAAGGCTAAAAAGGTCATTTCTTAGGTTCTTACAAAAGTGCTGTACTTCCTTAACACATATGTACTTTTTAAAAATGCAATCTGTTCCTAGCTCCAGGGTGGTCTGTTCTCTATTATTTATATATGCTTGGTTCATTTTACTTGCTACCAGCTGCGATCCCTTCCCCCCACCCCTACTGCCTTATAAAGCCCCTTCCGCTCCTGAGAGCAACTAGGGAGGGAAAACTCATTTTACCTTCTATCTGGATGAAAGTTAATTAGAAAGGCAAATCTGAAGAACAGAACACAAAATAGCCACATTAAATAAAAGTAAGGGATGACTCTAAGCCTGACCTTGAGCCACAAAATCACAAAGAACAGCAGTAATTTGCTGAATCAGAGATCTAAATATTCATTTTCGTTCTCTAAACCCTTTGAGTTCAACTGAAAGATGTTTCTACGGAAAAAAGAAACAAGCACCAGTTGGACTCACCCACATCTCACTGAAAAATCATAAAAGGATGGTGAGGACTTTGTTTCAACTACAACAGTGTTTTGTATGTAGCAGGTATTTTATATAACTTATAAAAATCTAATTGTTAGAAGGAGACAAGAGGAAAGTGGGGAGCTTTCTGCAGAATCCTGGTCTCCTGGAAGCAAAAACTGGAGTTCATATGAGAGCGATAGAGACCCCAGGCTTCTAGTTAGGACCCAAAACGGGTAAGACAAAAGCTGGAAAACAGCCCTAAAATGCTTTTGTTCAGGGACACCCACAGACAGAGACTAAGCAAACTGCCCGAATCAACCCTAGACTAGCATCTAGGCTTCCTGAATATTCCAGGGGCCTTTTCACTGAACTTAGGTGTTTTCTTGACTCCCTGTATATTTAAACCCCTGAATGAAAAGAAAGTAAAACATCTCAGTAGGCTCCCGAAAGGAGAAGAACAAATTTATCTTACCATTTGTTTGAACTTTTGGGGAAATTGAACACTCTATCTCAATAGAGATACTTATATTTTGAACACTGACTTGACTTGGGTTCTAACATCTTTTGCCTCCAGCCCAGGCCTCTTTGTTGAGCAATAGACTAGAACATCCAATAATTCTATCGGAACCTCCCCAAAACTCCATCATGTTCAATACTGAACACCATCTGAGCTGGCCTTCCCCATCTTAGGGGAAGCTAGCCCTTCAGCCTCTTTTCCTAGTCTGCCTACCAGAGACATGGTATGACAGTGTAATCCCCATAGAGAAGGGAGGTTCCAGGTTCCCAGCCCCACCCAAGGAAGGGGGGAGCTAAGGGAGAAGGACTTGGGAAGAGGAAAAATATTAGAAGACTTGGAGGAGGCACATGGAGAAAATACATGTGAAGAATAAGCTGTTCTTGCTTGGACTTGCACCCGGGACTTGGGGTACATGGAAGGAGAGAAACTTAAACCAGAGACGGGTGAGAGACCTGTGGGGAGGCTGACAATGGCAGCCTTTATCTTGCTTTGTATTTTGATTTTGCTCTTTTCCTTCCAGACTTGCCTGGCCCCTTCTGCCCCTTTCCTGTGGTTCCCCACCAAAAGGTGCCTTAGACTTGTGGCCGGCTTTTGGGTCTCAGTGGCCCTGCTTTGGGCCAACCTGTTTGGCTGAGCATTTACCCAAGAGGGGGTGGTAACTGGGTGTTTCATAGGAAAACTATTCTAATTATATTCTTTCTCTTCTCTCTATTGCACACTAATTGTATTAAAGTTCTTTTCCATTGAAGTTCTTACACACTAAGAGTATGTTTTGTCTTTATGTGACAGATGGCAAAAACCATTTAGAGCAGGCAGGTTTGGGGGGGGGTCCCAGTGTGCCCCTCATTCTAGCTGCTAACAATGGGAGACCTCCCTCTCTCCCTCAACTCCCCCATCCCCATATATCTGAACTCTTGTTAATTATACGCTCTTTAAATATTCCTCCAATTTCCAACTTTGGTTCTTACCATCATAGTTTAAACTACTGATTTGCTTTCTATCACTATAGAGTAGTCTGCATTTGCTAGAATTTTATATAAATGAAATCACACATCATTAATGCTTCTTTACTGGCTTTGTTCACTTACATAGCATAACCATTTTGAGATTCATCCATGTATCAATTTATGTATCGATTTATTTATTGATAGCTTGTTCTTGTTCATTGCTGAATATCGTTTGTAAGGATATACCAAACTTTATCAGTTTACCTGTTGATGGAAATTGAATTGTCCTCAGTTTTCTATAAATAAAGCTGCTGTGAACACTTGTGTACAAATATTGGTCCACAGTCAAAATAGCCGTATGCTTTTAGGTAACCATCTATGAATGGCAGGCTGAGAAACATGGTAGGAATATGGTCAACATTTTAAGAACTTGCCATAATTTATCATTACCATTAATTTAAGGCATTCTGATGGGTGTTTTCAGGGCACAGCGGAAAATTCCACACCCCACTGGGTTCTTAGATTGGATGGGTCATCACAACAACATCAGGCAGGTTGCAAAGGAAAATCAATTTTAAAATGTGCATGAGAGAGTTGTAATGATTACACAGTCCCCAATGTCAGCCAGGGAATAAAGGGGTATAATTCCCAAGATAAGGGGCCTGAGGTGACAAGGAGAGAGGAGGGGGAGACTTTATATGACAAAGCCTTCCCTCTAGATGTGTGCCTTATCTTTGGAAAGGTTTCTCCGATACAAATCTAATTTCTGGAAATGTCCCTAATTCTATATAATCTGCATTCTTTAAGTGATGTAAGTTTCTTCTAAGGCCTGTAGGACCTCAACTGACCTTAGTTCCTCATGCCACTGAGAACTTACTGGAAAATGGCCTACTCTGCACACAGTGAGAAAGCCTATCTGACCTTTTAGGGGAGATGAATCCCACATCCTAGTGGTGTCTCACTGTAGTTTTAATTTGCATCTCACCAGTGTTTACTGGTGTTGAGTATCTCTTCATGTGCTTATGTGCCATCTGTGTATCTTCCTTAGTGAAGTGTCTGTTCACATTTCTTTAACTAATTGGGTTGTTTGTCATTATCATCATTAAGTTGTGAATGGTTTTTACATATTGTAGACACAACATCTTTGTTAGATAAACAGATATTTTTCAACCCAGCTGTAGTTTGGTTTTTTTCCTTCATAACAATGAATTTTGAAGAGCAAAATTTTAATTTTCATGAAGTTCATTTTGTTGATTTTGATGTTCTTTTAAAGAAATCTTTGCCAAATCCAATGCCACTAAATTTTCTCCTAACTTCTTCTAGAAGATTTCACTCCTACATTTAGGTCTAAGACCCATTTCAAGTTAATTTTGTAAAGAATGTGAGTTAAGGGTGGAGGTTCAAGTTGTTGCATGAGATTTCCAATTGTTCTTTCACCATGTGTTAACATTATCCTTTCCTCATTCCTTGACCTGGACACCTTTGTAAAACAAATTAATTGGCTTATGTTAGTGCATTAGTGAATTCTGTTCTATTGGTCTGTATGTCTGTATTTATGAAAATGCCACACTGTTTTGATTCTAGTAGTTATATGAGAAAGGACAAGTCCTCCATTTTTTTCCCCCAGAATTTAAAAAATTATTTTAGGTCTTTTGCGTTTCCATAAAAATTGTAGAATTTCTACAAAAAAATCCTTGTTGGGAAGATGATTGGGACCACATCAAATCTAATGATCACTTTGTGGAGGTTAGAGATCTCAACAATATTGAGTCTTCTGAAACATGTACACCATGTATTTCTGTTCATTCTGGTCTTTAATTTCTCTTAGTAGTGTTGTACAGTTCTCATTGTATAGGTATGATGCTTTTTTCTTGTTAAATTTACCCTGAAGGATTCTGTTATTTGATACTCTTATGAATGGTGGTGTTTTCAAATTTCCATTTCCAGGGGGTCATTGGTAGTAGATATAAACACAACTGATTTTCGTATCCTGCAGCCCTTGTGTCCTGCACCCTTACTAAACTCATTAGTTATTCTGGTAGCTTTTTAATAGATCTCTTAAGATTTTCTGCAGAGGGCCTCCCTGGTGGCGCAGCGGTTAAGCGCTGCGCTGTGGAGCTGTCAGCAGCTGCGACGCGAGTTCGACGCCCAGCCAGGGAGATTCCCACATGGCTCAGCAGACTTCCCCTGCTTGCCCGCTGCTCCCCTCAGCAGTGTATTTCCGTCGATCTGCCTGTTCTGCTCCCCATTCTGTCTCTGGTGAACCCTCTCGCCACCCCACGCCTCTGGCCTGTACCCCAGCTTGTATGCATAAATAAATCTTTAAAAAAAAATTTTCTGCAGAGATGATTATGTTATGTGTGAAAAAGATACATTTACTTCTTTCTTTCCAATCTGAGTGCCATTTATTTTTTTTTCTGTTCTTACAGTATTAACTTAAACTTCTACTAAAATGCTAAACAAGAGTGGTGAGTGGACATGCTTATCTTGTTTCTAATCTTAGAGCGTCTTAGAGGGTATGTTAGCTGTGGACTTTTCACAGATCCCTTTTACCAGGTTGAGGAAGTGTCCTATTTCTAATTCACTGAGAATTTTTATCAATAATGAATGTTGGATTCTGTCAGTTGCTTTAAATCCATCTGATGAGATGATGATACATATTTTTCTTTTATCTGTTAACATGGTGAGTTACACTGATCTTTTAAATGGCAAAGTTGTTTTCGTTTCCTAGGATAAACTCCACTTGGTCACGATACATTTTCCTTTTACTATGTTGCTGAGTTTGTTTTGCTAAGCTTCTGTTAAAAATATTTGCATCTTTATTCATGAGTAATATTTGATCTGTAGTATTCTTATCATTTTCTTATAATTTTTTGTTCTGGTATCACAAAATATAGTTGGAAAATATTCATTCCTATTTCAGTTTCTGGAAACTATTTTAGTTTCTAGAAAATTTTGTTTAGAATAAATGTTATTTCTTCCTTAAATATTTGGTAGATATCACCACTAATGTGTAGATCTGGAATTTTCTTTATGGGAATTTTTCTTTATAAATTTGATTTCTTTTTTTTTATATATTTCAATTTTTAAAATTTATTTATGCATACAAGCTGGGGTACAGGCCAGAGGTGTGGGGCGGCGAGAGGGTTCACCAGAGACAGAGTGGGGAGCAGAACAGGCAGATTGATGGAAATACACTGCTGAGGGGAGCAACAGGTGAGGCAGGAGAAGTCTGCTGTGCCATGTGGGAATCTCCCCGGGCCGGGAGTCGAACTCACGTCCCCACTGCAGACAGCTCCGCAGCGCAGCGCTTAATCGCTGTGCCACCAGGGAGGCCCTGAATTTGATTTCTTAAGTGGATATAAGGCTATCCAGAATATCTATTTTTTTCTACAATGACCTTAAATAATTTGTCTTTAAAGCAATTTCTCAATTTTATTCTAAGTTGTCAAACATTAGCATAAAGTTGTTCATCACAATCCATTCTTATCTCTTTAATGTCTATATGGTTTAAATGATTCCTCTTTTTACATTTCTAGTGTTGGTAATTTATATCTTTTGTCTTTTATCTGCCTCTTCTCGCATAGAGATTTTTCCACTTTATCGAACATTTCAGGAATTAGATTGGGTTTCATTGCTTTTCTCTCTTGTTTTTCTGTTTACTATCGTATCCATCTTTGCTTTTAACCATTATTATTTACTTTATTCTGTTTACTTTGTTTCCCCCTCCTCAATTCTTTAAGCTAGAATTTTAGGTCTTTAATTTCAGACCTTTTTATTCTCTAATATAGGCATTTGTAACTATAAATTTCCTATTAAATCATTGCTTTAACTGCATCCCCCAAATTCTGATATGTTGTTTTCTTTTACATTCAGCTCAAAATGCTTCTAATTTCTCTTTTGATTTCTTCTTTGAGTCATGGGTAATTAAATAGTGTTTTGGTTTCTGAATATAGGGAACGTTCCAGTTATATTTCTGTTATTGATTTCTAGCTTAATTTCATTGTGGTCAGAGAACATATTTTGTGTGATTTGATTTCTTCTAAATTTATGTAAACTTATTTTAGGGCCCTTAATAAAGTCTAACTTGATAATGTTCTGTGCACCATGGAAAATAATGTATATTTTGCTGTTGTTGGGTGGAGTGCCATATAAATGTAAATTAAGTCTAGCTGATTGATCATGTTTTTCAACTCTACCAGATCCTCACTGATTTTCTATTTGTTCTATTGAGTGAGGGGTTGACATGTCCTGCTACAATTACGTATTTGCCTTTATCTCCTTTCAGTTCTATTTATTTTTGCTTCCTTTTTAAAAAAAAGTTCTGTTAATGGATGCACAAACATTTTGGGTTAGTATGTATGCTTGATGAATTGTCCTTTATCATTAAGAAGTGAACTTCTTTATCTCTCCTCACATTTTTGACCTGAAATCGACTTTGTCTGATTTCACTTAAGCTTTCTTTTGATTAGTGTTAGTACATACAACCTTTCCCATACTTTTTCTTGAAATCTATTGGTGTCTTTATATATGGTAAACACCATAAAGTTGTATATTGCTCTTTTATTCAATCTCTGCCTTTTATCTGAAGTGTTTAATTTCTTCATGATTGTGTTTAAATGCTATCATTTTACTCATTTGTTTTCTACTTTTTCCATTCAAGGTTTTTTTGTTTGTTTGTTTTTGCTTCTTTTTTAATTGAGTTTTTTATGATTAATTTTTTCTCCTTTTTTCCTTATGATGTCTGTTTTTTATACATTTTAAACTTATGTCATGCTGGTTTTATTTTACCACTTGATATATAGTATAAGAAACCTAAAACACTATGTACTTCCATCTTTCCCTCCTGCCCTTTGTGATGTTTTCTTATATTTTGTGTCTACATTTATTACAAATGCCATTATACATTATTATTACTTTTGCCTTTTTCTTTCTAGGTGATTTTAAAAATATGGCCAAAAAATCATCTTATTGTTACTTAGCTGACCATTTCTTGTGCTGATCTCTTTATGTAAATCTATATTTCTAACTAGTATCATTTTCCTTTTGCCTGAGGACTTTCCTTAATATTTTTTATTGTATGATTCATGGTGATAAATTATTTTAGCTCTTGTATGTCTGAGAAATGCTTGACTCCCCCCTTGCTTTTGATTTTTTTCACTAGGTATAGAATCCTAGGTTTATGATCTGTTTCTGGTTTGCATTGTTTCTGACAAGAATCTATTATCATTCTTATCTTTCTCCCTTTTATGTAATGTGTCTTGTTTCTCCCTCTGCTTGCTTTTATACTTTTTTTCTATATCACCACTTTACGCAGTTAGATTATAACTTGCCTTGATGTAGTTTACCTTATGTTTCTTCTGCTTGGGTCTTACTGAACTGCTTACATTGTGATTTTTTTTTTTTTTCGGTGTGCAGATAGTATTTTTTTTTATTATTGTTATTTATGTCTTTTACATTTTGTATTCCCCTTGGGTAGCCCACCACCAATTCACCCGTGATCCATCTCCATGGTCCCTTGTATTCTTTTCTATTCCATTTTGTGCCCTTATCCTCCCCTCCCCCCCACTGCTGAGTGTCTCTTTCCTATTTGGTTTCCCTATAGTCCTGTTATAAGTGAAACCATTCGATATTTTTCTTTTTCTTTCTGGCTTATTTCGCTGAGTATGATTCCCTCTAATTCCATCCATGTCGCTGCAAATTGCATGTGTTTATCTTCTTTGAATGCTGAATAGTATTCCATTGTGCATACGTACCACATCTTCTTGATCCAGTCATCTATTTTTGGACATCTGGGTTGTTTCCATACCTTTGCTATTGTGAATAGTGCCGCAATGAACATACGGGTGCATGTATCCTTTCGGATTAGTGTTTTTGTGTCCTTTGGGTAAATTCCCAAAAGTGGTATTGCTGGGTCGTATGGGAGCTCCATTTTTAGCAGTTTGAGGAATCGCCATACAGCTTTCCATAGTGGTTGGACCAGTTCACATTACCTCCACATCCTTTCCAGCATTTGTTGTTGCCTGTATTTTTAATGTGTGCCATCCTCTCAGGTGTGAGGTGGTATCTCATAGTGGTTTTGATTTGCGTTTCCTTGATTATAAGTGATGTTGAGCATTTTTTCATGTATCTGTTGGCCATTTGCCTTTCTTCTTTGGAGAAGTGCCTTTTGAGTTCTTCTGCCCATTTTTTGACTGGGTTATTGGCTTTGTTTTTGTTGAGTTGTGTGAGTTCCTTGTAAATTTTTGTTATCAGTCCTTTATCAGATGTATTGTGTGCAAAAATCTTTTCCCTGTTAGTAGGGTGTCTGTTAGTTTTGGTTAATGTCTCTTTTGCTGTACAGAAGCTTTTTATTTTGATGTAATCCCATCTGTTTATCTTGTCTTTCACTAGTTCTCGATAAATTTGGGAGATTTTCAGCCAGTATTTCCAGGAATATATCTATGTCATTTGTCCAGTTTTGGAGACTCCAGTTTCACAATATTAGGCTGCTTGAAATTGTACCACAGTTCACTGATCTGTGTTCATTTCTTTCTTTTTTTGGTTCTATTTTACTATGGATATAAGTCCTACAGTGCTATATATTCAAGCCACCAGTCTTTTTTCTGTAGTGTCTAATCTGCTGTTATTCCGATTCTGTTATTTTTCATCTTGGACATTTTACTTTTTATCTTTAGAAACTTAATTGGTTTTTTAAAAAAATTATCTTTCATGTTTCTATTTAACATGTTTATATTTTCCTTTATTGATCATATATAATAGTTATGACTTTATTTTACTCCTTTATGGTGTCTAATATCTGTTTAATTTCTGAGTATTTTGACTTGTGGATTTTTTTCTTCCTCATTACGGGACATAGTTTCCTTCTTTATATGTCTAGTAATCTTTAATGGAGTGTAAGACATTATAAATTACATGTTGATGGGTATTTTAAAATATTCAAAGAAATATTTTTGAACTTTGTTTTAAAACACAAAAGTCACTTAGAATAGTTTGATTTTTGCATATCTTTCCTTTTAAGTTTTGTTATGTGGAACTCAAGCAGCACTGAGTCTATAGCAAGACCCAAATAATACCCTCTCAATACTTGATTTGATTCTCTTGTATTATGATGTTTTCTCTCTGGTTGGTAGGAACACCAATTATTCCCAGCCCTGTAGAAGTCTGGCGGTCAGATATCTGTTCACCCGGGGCTCAAAAGTCTTCCCACCCAAGAAACTGAAGCAATGTTAGATCTAGCTTCTCCTTCCCAGAGCACCGCTTGACCCCTCCCTATGTGACAAAATGGCCCAAAGAAGATAAGTTGCATTGATTCATAGGTTGGGTGAGGGTGGGATAAGAAACAGATGTGGGACAACTGGTTTGCTCCCTGCTGTCCTGGGGAGTCAAAGGTGGGTTCAGCCCAGGTCCTTTTGAAAGAGGGAGAGGCCTGTGCAATGGCAATATGCAGGAGACAAAGAATGGAGTGGCTGCAAGAAGCCTCCAGTCCACATTCATTCATTTGGTGATTGCCTGGGGCTTCCCCAGTGCTGCAAAGAGTATCTCAAAGAAAACAGTGAATAAGACATATATCTTCACCCCTGCCTGAGCAGATCCCAAGGCCATCCAGTCTGGAAAGACAAATGATCAAGCAAACAACAGATCACAATGTGATCAGTTGGGGTTCAGCAGGAAAAAACTCCATCCAATTCAATGTAAGGGCTAAAAGTAATGACTGGAGAGGCCCAGTAATATGCCTAAGGCAACCCAGCAATTTGGTAGTTGAGTTTGTATAAGTGAGGCCCAGAGCAAGTCAACCCCCATCTCGCACCTCCCATCAATCCAATGTAGCCCACAGATCAAGAGCCCCCTCACAGGTCAGAATTATGTGGCCTGCATATCATGATGCCGTGATTCCTCACCTCCCCTTCGTGCAGGTCCTGAGCAGAGTCTGCACTGCTGAGAAATCAACCTCGTGGCTCCTGCAACTTCCAGTGGCCGTGACTTGTCAGGCTTCTCAGAAAGCCTTCCACATGACTGGCAATCGATAAATGTCTGATGATCAAGCTAATGGATGGTGACAGCTTCATCAGGGAATATTGATGGATTTGGGACTCCTGTTCACTCTGAATAACAAGCCAGGGCTTTTGCCAAAAGAGGCAGAAAGCATTCCCAATGAGCTGGAAGTGTTCTAGCCCCCTCCATGGACCAAGCTGTCATTTATGCAGATATATGTAGGGGGTGTCTTTCTGCTATCATGGTGACTCAAAAAAATTCATCTCTAACAGTATCCCAGACATCAAGACTCTGAAGTAAAGGCCCTTTTAAAATTGAATCATATTAATAAGATCTACCCAACTGAGCAATATGTTTCTTTAATTTTTTTTATTTATTAGATGCATTATTAACACATCTAGTGGTAAGACCTCATAAACGCAAAGTGCCCATTCAAGGAAAACACAATTTCCAGCACGGAATAGATCAGGACACAAATCACAAATTCCAGAGACCCTGGTGAGTAAAGAGTAAGGTCTGTGAGTGGTTATCTTTGGATGGAGATTTTTTTAAAAGATTTATTTATTTATGCATACAAAAGCTGGGGTGCAGGCCAGAGGTATGGGGGGTGAGAGGATTCACCAGAGACAGAGTGGGGAGCAGAACAGACAGATCGACTGAAATACACTGCTGAGGGGAGCATCCCAGCTGGGCATTGAACTTGCCACGCAGCTGCTGACAGCTCCATAGCACTGTGCTTAACCCATTGTACCACCAGGGAGGCCCAGGGTTGTAGATTTTTAAAGAGCCTGGGTTGTGTGGGGGGTGAATCCTCAAAGCCTAGCTCAGGCAAGCGGGCCAGGCTACTCAGAGCATCAGGGGCAAGTTGGGGAAAGAACAAATAAATTTCAAGGAAGTTCTACGTTGTAAAAGAGATGCAACTGCAAGAATCTTGAATCTCACAACTCTTCTACCCGTGTCACCTTTTGATTTTAGACTTAATAACATTCTGTGTCTATTGGCAGCTATAGGGTATAGACTTAAAAATTATCCCCAGTGATCACCTCCTCCTGGTACCCACACCCTGTGTTGTCTCCTCCTCTTGAAAGTGAGCAGAACTTGTGAACTTGTGTCTAACCAACTGACTATGATAAAGATTATGGAATGTTACTTCTGTGATTATGTTTCATAGAAATGTAACTTCTGTCTTACTAGCCATTCTCTGCCTCTCTGACTTTGATGAAGCAAGAGACCACATTGTGAGCTAGCTACACAGTGGAGGCCAGCTGAGGGCACACCCCCTCAGCTAGGGTAACAGCCAGGAAGGCACCGAGACACTCAGGCTAACAACCTACAAGGAACTGAGTCTGCCAACAACCACATGCGCTCCAAAGTAGATTCTTCTCCAAACACAGCTTCAGATGGGACTGCAACCCAGGTCAGCAAATCTGAGACTCCTTGATTGCAGCTCAGAGAACTTAGCTAAGCCATGACTAGATTTTTGACCCACATACATTCTGAGATAATAAAAGTGTGTTGTTTTAAGTCACTTCCTTTGTGATAATTTCTTACACAGCAATTTTTAATTACTGCAAATGCCTATTGATGGTTTCAGTGCCATGAACATACCAGTGAATGAGACAGATGATTCCCTGCCTTTATGAACATTCCCTTCTAGTTGAGGAGACAGACAATAGATAAATTAATAAGTTATTGTACAAAGAAAAAGAAATTAGGACCAGGAAATGGGGCAGAAGATGGATGGTGTTTGAGAGAGGGTTGGTGAGGAAGGTTCTTTGTAAGAGGAAGCATTTGAGCAGAGAACTGAAGAAGTGGGAATATTAGAGGGAAGAACATTCCAGGTAGAGGGATTAGCCGTCCAAAGGTGCTGGGTGGGACTGAGTTTGGCAAATTGAATGCCAGTGAGTGAAGGGAGGATTGTAAAGATGAGCTCAGGGAGTTAGTGGAGCTAGATCATCCCTGTCCTTGCAGGCCTTGGGGAGAACTCTGCTTATATTTGCCATGTGAGATGATGTGCCAGAGCTTCTGACAGGTGAGTGACATGATATGACCTGCCTTCAAGAGTCTCCCTGGAAGATAATCATCTCCTAATCCCCACAACATGAATTTTACAGAAGCTAGGAAAGGCCTGGAAAGTGACAAAGAGCGGGCCTCCCCGGTGGCGCAGCGGTTGAGCGCTGCGCTGTGGAGCTGTCGGCAGCAGCGATGCGAGTTCGACACCCAGCCGGGGAGAATCCCACATGGCGCGGCAGACCTCTCCTGCCTCACCCGCTGCTCCCCTCAGCAGTGTATTTCTGATCTGGCTGTTCTGCTCCCCACTCTGTCTCTGGTGAACCCTCTCGCCGCCCCACGCCTCTGGCCTGTACCCCAGCTTGTATACATAAATAATAAATAAAATTCTAAAAAAAAAAAAAAAAGAATATAAACAACTTCTATGCAAGAAAAAAATCAAATTCTTAAAAAAAAAAAAAAAAAGAAAGTGACAAAGAGCCTCTTATCCATTCTCCTGGAAACACTGTGGAGTAGACAGAACAGGTATAGGAATCCCTCCTTCACTTTGCACACCTCTCGTTCAAAATGCTGGGACTCTTTTGAGTGTGGTTGGGCTTCTGGGTGTTTTCCCCCATACCCCACAGCCATTGAAACAGAGCTGAGCAGATGGTGAATCACTCCAGCTGTGACTTCGGGATCCTGATCATAATGTCAGAAAGCTTTGAATATTTGATAGAAAATGAAGCAGATGAATAAAAAAAAAAACTTCTCAGAGGCACATTATTTACAGCAAAGACAAGTGGGTGTACAGGAATCCTTTTTAAAAATTTACAAGTATAGTTTTCAAATTTCAGAGAAGGAAGGCCCTTAAAATAATTATATGGGGTTCACTATTACTAATCTAAATGTTTCAAATACCTTTGATATACTGAGTTTGTTTTGTTTCTTTTGTGTGTTAACCTTTTTATGGTGTTCTTTTAGAGGCTAATAAATATTAGATTTTATATATTCACATGCATTATTAATTCCTCCATCTTCCTTTTTGGTAAGGTTTGAGTCCACTGCACATTATTTTTGTTAAGTTAATATAAACCTCCAGTTCAAAAGAGAATACTGTATTATTGTCTCTGATGTTCAAGAGATTAAGTATATTATTTTAGTGGGTCTTGTTTGGACCATGGGGAGGGAGGGCAACAAACCTAAACATATTGGAAAACTGATAACTGAAATCTCACCCTGCTCTCTTCTTTCCCTCTCCCATCCATTCATTCATTCAGCCCACCCATTCACTCAAGCATCCATCCACCACCCACCTGATTATCTGTCCATCCATCCATATGCCAACTACATATCTATCCAGCCACTTTCCTTTTTTCTGTTTATACGCTCATCTATCCATCCATCCATCCATCCATTTATTTATTCACCATCCATTCACTCAAAAAATACTTACTGAGCACCAAATAGAGCTAGATATTATAACAGAAATTGGAAATGAGGCAGACATAACCTCTGTCCATGTAAGTCTAATATTTGTTCTTCACACAAAGAACAGTGCTCCCTACAGTGTTATCTCCATCACTGCTCTTGAACTCTTATTTATACAATCACATAGCTCAGGCTTCCTTAGGAATGTCCAGGTAAAATTTGCTCTCCATCCTTGGGGAAGCAAAATTCAAAAGAGTCTCCCAAAGCACTGTTTGAGAGGGATGGGTTGATAGTCAGATTTCAGAATCTGATCCAAAGTTCTCTGGTGCCTGATTCATGGGGAATGTCCTCTAGGTACTTAGCTAATAGTGCAAAGCCTTCTGAAACAAATAGTCATATATGTTGAAGATTTATTATAATCTGGTAGGATTGATGAATATGTTCTTATTTTCAAAAAGTACATGGTTCTTTCAAGGTTCTGTTCCTCCAGCCCTGTGCCCTAACATTTCCATGTGTTCCTCCAGGTCTACTCTCAGCACTCTGCTATGTACCTGAGTGATCTCATCCATTTCTTTAACAAATACGAATCCAACAAATATAGTCCAACTAGATCTCCTAAGCACCTGACCTGTGTATGTCCTTTCCTGCTGGACTCTCATATCCCAAAGAGGATACAAACTCAATCTGTTCTAAAGCAAGCACAATAGCAAGGCCCCAGAACTCTAAGATCTAATGAAAGAAATTCACAGGGGGTATTTCCTGCGCTGACCAGAGTAGCACAGAGAGACAACAGCTAATTCAAGGACATGAACCCATCTCAAGAAGCGTTCAGAAGAGAGAAGATGGGCAGCAGAGAATACTTTCAGGTCAGAGAAAACTATGTTTTTGTCCAAACAGAGGGACCAGGACAGTCCTGCCCCTAGAAGGGACCTCAGCCACAGCCTGGGAAATTATTTTAGGATGCTCTAAGGAAGCAGGATCCATGCTTCTTAAGCAGCTGGATGATTAAATTCTCACCTTCTTAGTATATTGGCACATTGAGAGCCTTTCTTGGTCCAGATCAGGATCCCACTAGTGTGAATAGTTCTGGTGGCCCAAAAAGGCACTGCCCATTTTGCATGCATGAATAATATCCAGTTGAGACAGAGGTTATAGAAGTGACTGGGATTGGGGAAGGTTGAGACATGCCAGTTAACTTAGCATGCACATCTTTGGAATGGGAAGACACCAGAATGCTGGGAGAAAGCCCGCACAGACATGGGGAGAGTGTGCAAACACCACACTCACAGTCGCCCAGGCTGGGGAGCAACTTTTCTCAATGTTACAACAAAATGAACTTGTTCAAGGACTTGCTGTCATAAATGGTTCAATATTGGAAAACTGTTTGACAATCTTTATTAAAGATACACATCTGCTCCAGGAACCAGAATTCTATTTCTAGATATATTCGCATGAGAAATAAGTGCCCACCTCTGGCAATAGACACAGAATGTTCATCACAACCTTCTCCATATTATAGTTCCCAAATGAAAGCAACCTAAATGCTTATCCATAGAGGAATGGATATAATCGGTGAATAGTCATACAATGGAATAACACCAGCAATGCAGGCCACTAAAGTGTGATCTAAGGTGCAGAAACATGGATGAACCTCATAGACAGGCAGTGAACGGAAAAAGTCAGACACAAAAGGTGGCTATCATTCCATTCACCTGAAGTTCAAGAGCAGGCAAAACTAACAGTGACAGACGTCACAATAGCAGAGAGCTGGGGTCAGGGGATATTGGGTGAGAAGGGACATGAAGGAACCATCTAGAAACTGGGGATATATACTTTGGGACAATCTGGGTGGTAACGACTTGAATGCATTCATGTGTAAAAATTCATTGACTGTACATTGGAAATTAGTGCATTTTTCTGTAATTTTTTGCAAGTCATATTTTCTCAACATCAAGAAAGAAAATGAAAATAGGAAAATAAAATTAAAATGTAATTAGTCCTGAACAGGGAATTACTGGAAGTCAGGGAGAACAATTGTGTGTAACTAACCTCTCACATAAACTCTAATGAGATCAATTCTTAAGGAACTAGATAGTAAATATTTTAAGCTTCCTGGCTAAATTGCCTCAAAATTAATTATGCAACTCTGCCCTGGTAGTATGAACACAGACCATAAGTAAATGAACAGGTGTGGGTATGTGCCAACAGAACTTGACAAGATCAGGTTCTGGTCAGAGTTGGCTTATGAACTGTCGTTTGCCCACCCTGTATCTAATCCTCTGGTGGTGGCTTCCTGGGGAAACTATGTCCAGGGCCCTTCAGAGTTCACCAGGGAGGAGTGCAGTAATCCATTTGTTATGTCTGTCTCGAGGGAGCAACACTGCAATCAGGCAGTCCTAGCGGTGAGGAGTATCAGTCTCTCCCACTGAGTCCTGGGACCTCCTTCACCCTAACCCTCTTACCCGAGGCCTCCACCACCATCCACCTTCCCTGTCCAGCCCCCAGGACACTGCTCCCCTGCAAATGTGGCAAACCTCCTTACTCCTCATGTCACTCCCAAACCACCTGGTGTGAAGCCCCCCCTTTGGGGGTTCTGCCATCAGGGCTGCCCTGTCCTAGCCTCCCTTGCTCCTCTCCCCACCTTCCTCCTCATTCCAAGTGCCCTCGCCAGCACACGGCTCTGGTGGCTGCAGGGGCTGACCCATCCCACCTCCCCGACCCTCAGGCCCTTGGCGGCCATGTCTCCCGGGACCATCACCTGTCTTCTGCCCTCTGACCTCCCCTCACATGACCCTCTTCATGGTCAGCATCTTAAATCCACACGTTCCATTTTCTAAACACAATACCTGCCCTCGCCCCTCCCCACATGGCATCTGCCCCTGCCCTCAGCAAGACCAAAAAGACTTTGGGGGGACTTGAGCTTCTCCCTGCCAGCCCTTCTGGGTGCTACTGCTTTTCCCATTTAATGGGACACCAGATGTCCACTTTCTTCTGGAGCTTCAGCCTCCTTGTGCCATGGTCATCTTACTCAATCTCCAAACTCTCCAGTTCCAGAAGAACCCACCGATCTGCTCTTTTGCCCTGAGTGGAGGGAGAACCTCTGTCTCCAGTAGCAGCATGTGGCCCTGTGGGCTCCAGGTTAGCGGGGCCCTCAGAGCTGCCAGGAGTTCTCTATGAAGGGCGCCCTGAAAACCTTCCCAGGCTCCAGCTCTATATCACCCCCAACACTCCCAGGAGAGGATTTTGCCCCCACTTCTCAGGGGGCTCCTTCAGCATCCTGCCGGCACCTCCTCAAGTGCCCATGTGCGACCCAGGTTCAGCTTAACTGCCTCCCCACGCCCACCTCAGAGTGTCCACATGTTCCTGGGGCTCACATTCTGCTGCTGGAGGAGACGTAATGCCCAACCCTACCTCCTGTGTGGATTGGAACAATGGCAGTCGCAGGTGGTAGAGCAAAAAGATGGGGGCGATCTGGATCGTGGCTAATTGGGAGAGCCGCACCACCCAACCTAGGGGCTCACCTGGATTCTTTCAGGAGAGAAAACACATACACACAATGGAACACAACTATGTGTTTCAGCCCTTTTGAATCTGCTGAGTTTGGGAGCTGAAATGAATCCTAAACCTTTCTCCTCTTTCCACCCAGTAAGGAGTTGATGGCCTTCCTGTACCCTGAACTTGTGCTCCTCCTGTGTGTCCTAGAGGTACCTTTTGGCTCATCTCTTGTTCAGACCAGAAACCAGCTATCCGCCTTCTGTTCCCTCATGTTTTCTTATATGCAACCAGTGGTCAAATCCCGTCATTCCTGTGTCCTCACTGTATCTCATCTGCCTGCAAGCCCTGCTCAGGCCACCTTAAATGATCACCCCACATCTACCCATAGACCTTAGAGCCCCAGGGGCTCAGAGGCTGCTGAATGCCAGTAGCTCTCTTGGGAAGGAGGCCTGGCTTGTTTGATTTGAAAGGGGAAGAAGGAGGTGACAGTGTCTGGAAGCTGGAGAGAGTGAAGGTGTGTCCTTGAAGGGGTGTGAGCCGTAAGGATAAGCCCTGTCTGCCCAGCAGTTTCTTCCAGGGGCTCTCCAGCTGGATGGTGTCATGGGCCAGGGAAGATCCAGGCCAACTCTCAACCTTTGCTTCTTAGATTTGCTCTGGGACATCCCTTCCCCCCCCCCAAAGTCATATCTCATCACTTCTTGGAGGCACTTAATTACTAGCCCATGTACTGTATATGTGGAGCATCAGAAATGGCAACCTGGGCTCTCAGGCATCCCCGAATTTGATCTTCCATCTACCTACTAGTGTCCAAGCGCTGTGCTGGGAGCCCCCAACATCCAGAGTTTATCAGGCTTACATAGTAGTGGGTACATGGACTCAGAGGTGAAGTGCCTTACCCGAGTCATCATAGCTCTCAAGGAATGGACCCAGAACTGGCTCATATGCTCTTTGCAACTGACTCCAAATCCCTGCTCCTTTCCCTGCTTTTCAGTCATCACAAACCTGGATATATAGCTCCAGCTCCTGTGGAGTTATTAACATTTCTGTTCTGACAGCCAAACCCCTCAGATTCTGTCTTATCTGTTTTGGGCTGGACCTGGGGAGTTTGTTGTTTTTTTTTTTCCCACATAAACCCAGATCTTCCAGGTAATCGCGATGCTCAGCAGGTCCGGGATTGGCCCTGCATCGTGTCCCTGTTGCTCAGCGAGAGGAGAAGCTGCTGCTTCCCCATCCAGCATGGAGGAGCAGCTGCCTGGCTGGCCAGGAAGCAGCAGCCTGCACAGGAGTCAGCCTGAGTGTGAACGTATCGCACCCAGCAAAGCCTGTTGAAAAGTGCTGATGCCAGGGGGTGGTGTGTCCCTTCGCTCTTCCTGTCCAATATCAGTTTCAGGGATGGTTGCCTGGGATTCTTTGTGCATTTGATCAAATCTACTCATTCTTCCCATACCACCTGCACAGAGATGTCAAGTTACGCTACTGTGCACAGCATCTGTCCAAGACAGTCCCTGTTTAAATATCTCCACAGATTCCTTCCCATCCAGAGGATGTTCCAGAGGGAGCTCTGGTCCCAGGGTGGCCTGGCCTAACCTTTGTTCTTGCCTTCTTTCTGGCTGGTTGCCTTCATAAAGCCACTAGACCCAATGCTTTGTTTTCCCCTTCTTCTCCCTGCTCTGATTATCTCTTAGAGCCCTTCCTCATTTTCCTGATCCTATCACCACTTAAATATCCCCTCCTCCAGGGAGCCCTCCTTGACTGACCTGCTACAATCCTTCCTGGAAAACCTGCTGCTGTCCACAACTGTTCTGCTGTGTCCTGTGATCTCCACATTTGTTGTGTCCTGACAACACAAGCAGAAGTTACTTTTCAAAGTCATCGACTGGGTTAAGAATACCCTCCTGACTCCTCACCCACACTCCCCAGCCTGTCTTGAGGGGTTTGGAATAGCATCCCCAGGATGGGCCACTTTGGCATGTGGGTTATTTCAAGTTGAAATAAATTAAGGTCTTGCAGATTCAAGAGAAACTTTGCTGCTCCCATCAGTAACTAGAAGAATGTAAATTGAGAGTCTTACCTCAAATTAGGGTTTTTACCAGACATAATCATTTGAATAAACTATCACAAAGAGGTAAATGTTTCATTACCCAAGATCTGTTTCTGCTTTTCCTCATGTGCCGGGCCCTCCCTTCCCCTGTTCCACTCCTTAGCTCTGGACAGCAAATATGCCTCACTTTACCTTTCTGTCCTTGATGTCTTCGTATTTACATGGGCTACGAGAACATACATATAACATTAATTAAATTTGTTTTTCTCTCCTGTTAGTTTGCCTGATGTTAATTTGATTATTAGGCCAGCAGGAGAACAACTGAGAAGGGTTGTGGAAATTTCCCTCTCCCACCCCGCACCAGCCCCAAGCCCTTTGTCCTTCTTTTCCGGCCCTCCAGACTCACCTGCCCTTTAATCTGGGCCTTTAATCTGCTAGGAAACCAATAAGCCAGTTTGTAATAATTTAATAATTTATTCATTTTTTCCCCATTTTATCAGGGGGGAGTTAAATTTTAGGGGGCATCTGCCCTTTGCTAGGGTTTAACCTCAGTTACCTTATTCATAGTCTCTCAAGTAGGTGCGCTGCGCACTTCATCAGCGAAGAAACTAACATCCGGGGAAGTTAAGCGATATGTCCAACATCGCCCAGTGAGGGAAATGAGCAGGTTAATGAGGTCCAGCCATGGCGGTTTCAATTACGTCTTTAACACATGCACCTCCATGGGCCTCCCCAGTGGCGCAGCAGCTAAGCGCTGCGCTGTGGAGCTGTCGGCAGCAGCGATGCGAGTTCGATACCCGGCCGGGGAGAATCACACATGGTGCAGCAGACCTCTTCTGCCTTGCCCGCTGCTCCCCTCAGCAGTGTATTTCTGATCTGCCTGTTCTGCTACCCTCTCTGTCTCTGGTGAGCCCTTTCGCCACCCCACGCCTCTGGCCTGTACCCCAGCTTGTATGTATAAATAAAAAATCTTAACAAAAAAAACACATGCACCTCCTTTCCTGCTCCGCAAAGTGTTAACAGCGGTCACTAGATGGCGTGCTGAGGCCCTGTCCAGCCGCTCTCCCCAGGGGCAGAGCCTGTGGTGTCTACATTCACCACCAGGGGGCAGGCAGGGGAAAACAATGACATGTAAGGTCGGCATAGCAACAATAACTAGGGAACCCCATTGTTTTTGAGATGCGGATGGCCCAGCAAATCACTGATTATTTTAGTTTCAAAATGTGTTATTGAAAACCTTCCTTACCTACACTGAAGTACCACAGCCAATGTAGAATTCTTTAATCGTCTTTGTTCATGAAGACCGTCAACCTGACTGATAAGAAGGAGCAGAATCCCATCTTTGCTGCTTCCCGCCTTGGGCAGCGAAGAAGACCACCATTCATTACCTCCTGGGTTCCACGTGCTTTGTATGCTTTATCTCATTTAATCTTTACATCTTTGAGAGGGTCTCAGAGGTGAAATAACTTGCTTAGGCTTACACAGCCAATCAATTCCAATCCATCCACTTCAAAGTTTCTTAGCCTCGCTAAACCTCAATAGCCTCAGCTGAGAAGGAGATAATCGTAATATGCCCCTCCCGTGTTGGAAAAGATAATGCACATGAAGCTCCTCAGAGAGCACATGGATGAGCCGTGTTACTTGAGATCTGTCACATCGTGAATTCTAAAACAGGTCCTCAGGTGACTCTCCCTTTTGCAGCACCAAAAGCGTTATACCTTTCTGTGGCAGATATTTTCATATCAGATGCACATAGAAAAACCGAGTCCCGGAAAGGAGAAGAGATTTGACTGAGTTCTTTGAACCTGCTGGTGTTCTTTGATTCCCGTCTTTGACAAAATTGTTGAATATGCATCGAGCCTCAGGCTTGTACTAGACACTGGGATGCAGAGATGACTTGGATATTATTTCCATGTTTTAGGTGTTCACTGTCTGGGGAAAAAATGATTCTCCAAATTAGGCCTGTGTTCTCATTCCCCACTGCCTTCGATGATGTCACCTCCCCCAGACAACCATTCAGTTGACTCACCCACTAATTCACCCACACAAGAGCTCACCCATTCATTCATCCTCACATCATTTCATACATCCATTCATCTGTCTACTCAACCACTTATTTGTACATCTAAGAAAACACTTTAGATGTTCCTTTCTCTGGAGCCCCTCGTTAGTTCTCCCACAGTGATTTGTGTTCCCGCTACCCCATCACTGATCACTCTGGCTGCAATGGTCTGGCCTCTTGTTTCTAGTACCTTCTAAAGAGCGAGCTCCCCAAGGACAGGAGGCTAGAGTGTAGGAGACACTCAGTGATGGTTTGTTGAACAGAGCGGCGGCGCACAAGGTGGGGGCTGGGCAGGAGGACAATTTTAGAGCTTCTCATTATATCGAATTTTAACTAAGTATCAAGAACACAATTAATCATCTCCTGATATCTGATATCCAGATTGATATTGGTGCAGCTGACATATTTGGATAGTCCTGCATGGTTTCTTCATGGAACATGAAGCATCCTGCGAGGAGAATGGGGGTTCCTGACTCTGCATGGACTGCTGAGCCCTCTTCTATTGTTTGCTGGCTTTCAAGCAATTGCAAATGCGGTGTGTCACTGATGTTAATGTTCTAAAATTGAGATTTTCAAGGAGCAGTAACTTTGTGTGATTTTGTAAAAAGATGTCAAGTTACTAAAAACTTGGAATTAATTGGTAATTAAATGTGCTGAATATCGTCCCCTGAATCTAATATCAAATGGCAAAACTGGGTATTATATTTAAGAAAACAAGGTGGTAAATCAAGCAGTATACTTCAATAAATTTGCCTATTCTGTTCTCCACTCTATCTCTGGTGAATTCTTTCACTCCCTCACCTCCGGCCTACAACCTGATTCTTCCCGACCATATTTGGTGGCCCATATGGGGAATAGGTACAGGACCCCTTATTTCTTCTCTCTTTTTCTTGCTCTCTGGGGAAAAAAAAACACAGGGGATCCCCCATAGCACAACAGGATGGTAGGCAGGGGTTCTTGAATTTAGGCCCAGAAAGCAGTCAGTTCAGAAGAAGATGATGGCAGGAAAACCCAGGTGAAAATGTGTTGTTAGCTGGCCTGATATTTAGCCAGAAATTGCCAGTTAAAATGCTCTGAATTGATTGTTAAATAGCAGCTAACCTGAGTCACCCTTTTCCCACAGCCCGGCCCCTTCCTGAGGCTCCCTGGACCTCACCATGATCTAGAAGCCGAGGAATCAATGTCCAGCATAGCAGCGACTTCCAAAACTCTGCCCTACACCTTGGGGGCTAGTGCTTTGTTCATTCTGATCACTCTCTGCTGTGACTCACCTCCATATATTGAATAAAATTGACTTGGCTAGTGATTAAATAAATTTTGTTTCATTCCCTGATTGTCAGAGTAACTGATATGAAGGAAAGTCTGGGGGGGTGGGGGGAAGAGAAGATATAATATAGACAGAGAGGCTATGATACAGAAAAGCAAGTCAAACTCCAGGACAAACAAGAAGCCTGCAAGAAAGACAGTATCAGTGTGTTACAGTAACTGGCTGGGCTGCCATTCAGACTTGCCTAGTTACAATCATGAAACACCGCTTTCTGAATTTCAATTTTTAGACTCAGTCTGTAAACAAAGGACAGAAACCATACCCTGTAGTTGTGGAACAGACCATCAATCTTGAAGACATAAAGTAAATCTGACCAGGTTGGGAGGAACAAGCAGGGAAATTAATATCTTCACCTCATCAAGGGAGTGTCAAGGATAATGGGCCTGAGGATAGAAATACATAGATAGAATTTACAGTTAGAAAGGCATCGTGGGCCTCCCTGTGGCGCAGCGGTTGGGCGCTGCGCTGTGGAGCTGTCAGCAGCGGCGATGCGAGTTCGACGCCTGGCCGGGGAGAATCCCACATGGTGCGGCAGACCTCTCCTGCCTCACCCGCTGCTCCCCTCAGCAGTGTATTTCTGATCTGCCTGTTCTGCTCCCTACTCTGTCTCTGGTGAACCCTCTCACCCCACACCTCTGGTCTGTACCCCAGCTTGTATGTATAAATAAATAAATCTTTAAAAAAAAAAAAAAAGGCATCGTTTCGCAGAATGCATACCATCATCTAAATTCAGGTGAATCAGGAAGCTAACAGATAATGCCTAAAACTGATCCATCTAGAAAGCATGTTAAAGTCTTATATCTTCAGATATGGAATGAACCACCAATGGAAACATCTGGAAGAATTCAGAGTGGCCCTACTGGGAGCTGTGGGGAAGGTGGCTGAGGCCTCCCCTTCTTACAAGCTCTTCTGTGCTCCTTCACTTTTAATCAGCCATGTGTGCAGTGCTAACATCTCAAAACCAGCAAAAGGAGATTTTCGTGAATACAGCCGATGACATGGGGAGTATGGGGTGGGCCTCAACCACCTGCTACAATCTAGAAGGCTCTTGAAATTACCTGTTTCATCTTTAAAAGTCATGTGAATTATGTCCTGTACATTTGGGCTTGTTTTAGTGTAACATCGTACATTCAATTTCTCTATGTATATATTTTTAATGAAGTACTGAGAAGTTGCAGAAAGATGTTTGAGTTTCCCCGTGATTTTGCATTCTGTCAGCCCTGAATTGGTGTGGAGATGGCTATTTCTGTTCTGCCTCCACCCCTTTCTGGACCAGTGGTTCAATTTCCCTGTGGGGGAACCATCCCTCCCTCTCCCTGTGCAGGGTCACACACCCTCTGTCCTGGAGGGTGGGCGTGGACCTTGGGTTGCATTCCTTGGAGCACAGCGATAGCTTAAGGAGTCAACACAGAGCCCGACTTGAACCAATGAGCATCAGCCCAATTTCTGTTGCTATTACTGGGACAGCCAGGGTGGCTAAAAAGCTGGGAGATAGCCTAAGGCTTTGAGGCCACCTAGTAGAGAAAAGCTCCCTGGGAATGAACCAAGTGAAGGGAAATAGAGCTGAGACATGGAGAGAGGCCAAGTCCCAATGATATCACTTAAGTTCCATGATCAAGCTATACCTGAAGCCATATAATATT
Source organism: Scalopus aquaticus (assembly GCA_004024925.1). Taxonomy (NCBI): domain Eukaryota; kingdom Metazoa; phylum Chordata; class Mammalia; order Eulipotyphla; family Talpidae; genus Scalopus; species Scalopus aquaticus. The sequence goes on from PVIJ01001923.1 coordinate 88,578, forward strand.
TTGATTTGACTGGTTTACATTAGGATAATTTCACATGTAACCAAAGAGTTCTGACTAATTGAATTAATGGATACACACTCCAATTTGGAGGCACAGGCTTAGTGGAAAGAATTTCAGAGCTTTGGCATGGAAGCCAGAAGGCATATTTAGTTCCTCGCTTTCCCACAAACTTGCTACGTGATTTTAAAGGTTGAAATAAACCATTTCCAAGGTTTCTTTCACTCCAAGATACTCTACCTAAAAATCTTGTTGACGTTTAATGAAAGACAACTTTCCCATAGACTTGGAGTGGGATTTCTGTGCGGGGCTTAGAAGTATGTATTTTTAACACAGTGGTTTTGATACCTAACCGGATTTGGAACTACTCATATTCTTAAGTTCTTCTTCCTAAAGCAGCCATTTAAAGATTCATCCAACAAGAACTTTTTGAGCACCTACTATGTGTCAGTAACACCTTCCTCTGACAATGCCCTTCTTGTTGGGTGGGGAGGGTGACCTCCATCCTGAGGCTGGACTTTCTGTAAAAACCAAAGCTGGCTCTGAAAAGAACATACATTACTGGCAACACACTTCCTCCAGTCATTCAATTGCTTCATAAATGGCATTTAAAACTTTTATTGATGAATAAGCTATTCACTGTCCAGTTGGTTCATTTATAAACAGCAAGGAGGTGAACGTGTGCATTTATGTCGCTGCTGCCATTGACGTCTCATTTAAAACCTTAACAAGACTATGCCATGGCAACCGTAACTCCCACATTACTAGAATTCAAATGGCTTATTATCAAGATAAACATTTATTATATTAAGGTACGCAATATTAGTGTCATATTTTATACATGGTTACTTGTAGCATAGTTCAGTTTGGGGCCAACACTGTATTGAATTATTTAAAGCCATTTCTCCCTGGGTTATTAAAAAGTTCAGTAAAATATATATTAGTGTATAAAATTTTAATGCATAGTTCACATTGCAGTGTTTGCAAGCTCTTGGCCGTTGGAAAAGGAGTCAGGAAAACCGAGCTCCAAACAGACTGTGTCTTTGAAAAGGTGCTCACGGCGCAACCAAACACAGCCTGAGCTTTGTCTCAGCGACCACTTTGGATCCTGCAAGGCTCTCTTTAGACCACTTATGGGCAAGGAGGCCAGAATAAGGTGACCCTGGCTCTGGGAAGATTTCTGATCTGCAACTCTACAATTTTGACCCACTGACTTGAATACAGAGAGGGCGCCCACCAACTCTCTCTGCTCTGTATGATCCTTAGGACCCTGGGTCACACAGGTGGACACTCCCTTTCACCCATTTCTCAAGTGCTCGTCTTGTCTTCCCTGAAGCACACTTTCCCTAGAAGGGCTAGGTGGGCAGGAGTACGTGACTCTAAAAAGTTCAGCCAAGGCAGAGTAGCCCTGTCCCGGTCCCATTCTATGAGGAGCCTGCTACTGCCACGTCCTTTCCTAGATGCCCAGAGCCCCCATATAGCCAATGTCTGCCAGCCAATGTCTGGCCACATCAAGGTTGGAAGGGTCACCTGCAACTTGAGAAAGTCGCTGCATTTCTCTGAGCCCCAACTTCCCCCATAGACACCTAAAACCGTGAATATATGACACAGATGAGGTGTTCCCCAATTGTTCATTTCCCCTCATGAATATTGATTTTCTTCTCCTGAAACCTGGGTTATCAGCACCTTCTTTTTCTTCTTTATGCCCTGATGGCTGTGGGATCAGGCTGGACATGCAGGAGATGTGCCGTCAGCCATTGTTCTGCGGCAGGAGGATGGATTGCGGTGGGCATTTCTCATACTCTTTGCAGAAAGAGACTCTTAGAAGGAGAAAAAGAAAGTTTTTCTCTCCTGCCTCTCTTAGCAGATGAGGGTGGACTGGGTCTGGACTCCCTTGTGTCTGGAGATGATAGCTTTTGGGTTACAAAGTCCAGAACAGAAGTTGCCAGGAGTCTTAGGTCAGATTCCTAAAAGCAGATGGTGAGACAAGATTGGGGGACAATCTGGGAGGCCATTTAGGGGTCACAGGTAGAGAAGTGAACACCTGAAGCAAGTGGGAGGGGAGTCAATCTGGTGTGGTAACAGCAGGTTACACACAGGGCACTCCACTGGGACATATGAGAAATGGTGGGCAGTGCAGCTTTGGGTTGTTCACCCCAAACTCCAGGAGCTCCTTATTTTTCTGTTAGGCTCTTCTTGTCATTGACTGAAGTTTCTCCTGGAGCGTTAGCTTCAGGCTGAGATACTCCTGCAGGTGGAGAAACCCTCAGGGAGCAGACCCGGACTTGCAGGCAGCTCTTGGCTTCCCCAGAATGATTTCTGGAGTTAGGGGTAGAGAACCTGCAGTGAATGCTGCACCTGGACTTAGAAGACACCCCTTGAGGGAGGTAATGTTAGTAATGGTGGTTCCCCCTGGGGGGACAGAGTGGAAGCTGGGGCTGGAGGCTTCCGGTGACTTCTGTGCAAATCTCACTGGCCTGGGGAAGAGAGTGTTGTGGATAATGAATTATGTTAGGAATCTCACTGTCGTGATAAGTGGAGGCTAAGAGGCAGATTGAACTTGAATTGGATAAAAGAGAGTAGTGCAGTGTTTTTGCTCTTGAGTCTTGTGGTGTAAATGCAGTCCTATTTTAGTGGTTGAAGTGGAGAGTTTTGAAGTCAGATTTGAGGGAAGCTTGAAATGGGGGCCATACCCCTAAAGGTGAGCTGTTTTATTTAAATCCTGAGTGCCCAGTACATACACACAAGAAAAGAACGGTCTTCTTTCAGTAAGTGAATATAGCACCAAGTGCAAGAACACATGACAGACTTTCAAGCAAAGGGCCTGAAGGTGACTTTTAAGTGGTAGAAACCCCCCAAAAGGTTTCTTCCATTCGAAATGATTCACAAAGTGTGGGAAGCCATGGAGAGTAAAAAGAATAGGGCTTGGATACTGTAACAAAGTCTCAACACTTGGGGGAACTTTAAAACACAGGACTTCCTGTTTCCCAAAGGCACACCATCACTTTGAGAGATAGCACAGGCTAGAAATGTAGACAGATTCAAGAAGGGCTTGGAGGAATTTCCAATTAACAAAGACAGGTGTATTACTTGGGGGATGAAAAATTTGGAGCAATGTGCCCACCGGAAGGACACGCCTGACCTTCAGAGACTACCACCACATCCCAGGAAGTTGAGCTGAAAGTCAGCGGGTCTGGGGTGTCCATCCATAGAGACCACTAATGACATCAGCAGAATACACTGGAAACACAGTCCCAGCAAAGCAGATGTCTGCCCCGGCCTCCACACACACTTGGCAAAATGTTCTGTGGTCCCTCCTGTTGAAAGTCAAAGCAAACTGGAGGGGAAACTTTGCCCATGGAGTGTATCACCCTAATACACGCAGAACAAATATTGTTACCCAAAGGGGCTGTGCATTTATTAGCCTGTCTGAAACTCACGCATGTCTCATGCCAGCCCTGAGATGATGATTCTGGTGCTTGGGATGATGGGGGTGGGCAGGTGCACCTTTGCGAAAGCAGGGTGGGATGGGATCCTTCATGAGGATGGGAATTCCACCAGAGGGCTAGAGGGGGTGGAGCATGAGCCCCGCTGGGCATGTCCGTTGTTCTCTCGTCTCCTGTTCCCCTCACAGGCTTGGGACCCCCATGTTCACCAGTCCAGGTCTTCCTAAGGTATTTCTTCAACCATGCTCTCTGACAGAGGGCACCCCTCACTCTGTCTCATGTCACAGAGGCCAGTTTGGGTGATTAATTTCTTTTCTTTTTTTTTTAAGATTTATTGTTTTTTTATTTATACAAGAACTGGGGTACAGGCCAGAGGTGCAGGGGGTGAGAGGATTCACCAGAGATAGAGTAGGGAGCAGAACAGAAAGATCTGCTGAAATACACTGCCGAGGGGAGCAGCAGGAGAGACAGGAGAGGTCTGCTGTGCCTTGTGGGTTAGGTCCCTGGCCCGGGATTGAACACAGGCCGCAGTGGCTGTTGGTAGCTTGACTGCACTGAGACTTAACCCTTCTGCCACCAGGGAGGCCCAGGGTGATTAATTTCTTTTAGAGATGACAATGTATAATGCTCAGCTTGGTATCACAGTTAGCATGCAATTAACACCAGATGTGGTTTTTATTACCATCATTATTGAAACTTTTCCTCTTTCCTCCTCCCCACCTTCTCTTTTTTTTAATATCCAAAAGGGCGTGTTTATTATAAAAGGGAGAGAATGGAAAAGGACATTTGTACAGACACAAATTCAGAAAGAGCTGCTCCCGAAAGAGGCCGATTTGTTAAAAGAGAGGCCTACATAGTCACAGGCGGGCAGCCTTGGGAGAAGAGCCGCCGCTGCTGCTTTGCAAAGGGAGGAGCTTGCCCACCTCCACTCTTGCCTGTCTCGCTCCACGCCTGCTCCGCCCCATGTACACCAGTGGTGGCAAGTCAGGCGGCAACTGCCAGCTGCCAGACCTTCCTGGCTGCAGGGTGCACACACGGGGCCTATATACATCTTCCTGTCAGAGAGTCCCGAGCAGGATGCACAATGTCACCACTCACTGACGCTGGGCCTGGGCCAAGTCTCTAAGCCTCCATTTTGCTACATGGTGCGCCTCAAACCTCCATGTGGGGATAGTGCAAGGAGAAATGAGGTGACTGGTCCCTGGTAGATGCTCAACAAATGAGGAAAGCGGGAAAGAAGTGATTTGTTGGTCTCCTGAGCTGACCACCTGTGGTGAAGGGCAGCACAAAAACACTGGATGGAGAAGGAGGTTCCAGAGCAATTGTGCACTGAACCAGTGCCCCCATGCACACTGGGCACACATATTCTCACTTCCAGCATCACTGTGCCCCACCCCCATGCCGCCATCCCACTGGGTCCCTGGAACATAAATCTGGCGGGGTGGGGGTCAATGGGAACTCCTTCCCACTTGTCCAGAAAGCAGTGGGATTGTTTCCAAAACTCAGATTGCAGTAGAACCTGGTACATTATTATCTGCAGAGTCCATTGGCTCCAAGCCCCCAGTTTTTCTCCAATGTGGCCAGCATATCTGCAGGGCTCTCAACAAGCACGGATATATTTAAAAATAAAACAACCAGTCCAGAGGTTTAAAAAAAGGCTTTTACAATCATTTTACTCAACCCTATTCACTTAGGCTCAAAGAAACATGTTTCCAATTTTTGATAAAACAAGAAGCAAGAGGATGGCCAAGAAGTCCAAGAGAATAAGAACAATAACTATAATTTTGGAAGACAGCTATTACAGATGCTCATGATAATTTGCTCCTTGGATGATGAGAGTGGTCCCATCCTCCCCAGAGCACCCACACATCCTTGGGGCTCCTAGTTCAGCCCTGGGCTGTGACCACTGCACCCTCTCCTCATACTGCAGCTGCTCTCAAAAGGCAGGGTGATATCTAGACCCACTCTCAGTTTCATCACCCAGTAGATGTGTGTCCTTGGGCAAGTTACTTAACCACTCAAGTCTCTACTTCCTCATCTTTAAAATGGGGATATTGTGAGGACTAAGTGAGATAACGCCTGGGAATCCTGCTTGGACCATAGCAAGTGTTTATCAGAGTGGACATTACTGTTATCTTTGTTATTATTGTTATTATTATCATCATCATCATTTTCCCCAGGATCTCTTGGTCTCCCACATGCTTTACTTCAGCTAGTGGACAATTGACAGCCGCTGCTTGGAGTGATTTCAAGGAAGGTTGAGAATTCACCATGAACTGCAAGCACTTGGCATCCAATGCCTGGACACCTTTTGGCTCCACATGACTGGGATGGGTTATTTCTGTCATACTTTGTAAATGCAGTCCTCGGGTTCATTAGTTCTGTTTGAGCTGAAGTAGCCCAAATAGAGGATGAAATGAACTTTTTCAAGGGAGGGATAAATTGGAAAGCTTTCTGTACTTTTTTTTTTTAATCTTCCTGCAGTTTCATGTAGAGCTTAGACGTTCATTACTCTTTGGACCACCCAGAATTGGGCTCATCTTCCTGCCTCTAAGTGTAACAGGTGGTCCCCAGGATACGGTTGTGTTCCAGGTTCCCTGCCTCACCCAAGGGAGGGTGGAGCTGAGCGAGAGAGATAAGAAGCTGGAGAAGAGAGAATGAGGAACACACACAGATACACAGATCAGATGGAAGAAAGAAGGAAGCAGGATGGAGGCCAGAAGAGGGCCAAGGAGCAGAGAAACATGTGAGGAAGTTGCACTGGCCTGGACTGATTGAAATGGATGTGGGTGAGAGACCCGTGGGGAGGTTGACTAATGGCAACATTGAACTTGGTTTTGATTTTGCTCTTTAACTCCCAGAATTGTCTGGCTGTTTCTGACCCTTTTCGATGGGTCCCTGCCAAAAGGTGTTTTAGACTTGTGGCAGGCTTTTAGGCCTTGCTTTGGGCCAATCCCATTTGGGTGGACTTTTACCCACGAGGGGTTGGATAACATTGGGTACTTGATTTAGAAACTTTATTCTTTGTCTTATCTAGTTCTATTAAAGTTTCTTTCCACAAAAGGTCCTTTATGTTTTGTATTGATGCGGCGGATGGCAGAACCTATTTTGAGTGGGCAGGTTTGGGGGTTCTGGAGTGCTCCTCTCCCTACCCTGTAACATAAGGATTCCTCCTTTGGGTGATGCTTGGTGGGAGACAGGGCTCTGCCTTCAACCTCAGAATGCGAAAGGACTGGAGCTCCCTCTTCCAGTTCCCTGTACTTCCCACAGCACATGGGTCTGCAAACTAGGCTCAGCCAACCGGATAGTCCTACAAAATTGCTTTAATTTGTGGAAGTAAAACCAAGAGCAGAGCCAGGTTAGGAAGAGGAGCTGAGTCTAGCAGTGGCAGTGTCCAGGGCAGTGGTGTTACTTTTGGTGGCATCAGTGACGGCAAATGAGAGAGCTGGGAAATGGGTAAAGGCAGTCAGCTAGGAACAGGGTGTCCCAAAACCCCAAGCCCATTTATCAATCTGAATGATGAGTGGAAACCAGGAATACTCCCCAACCCCCCCCCCACACACACACAAGCCCTAGTTTCCTCAGTTCATATATCAGCCTGATTGAGGAACAATTGTAGGACCAGGAGGATGCCACCAACCCAATTGAAAATGGAATGTTCATAACACCAACACAAGAGCATCATGCTAAAGTGATGGGCCAAAGCTAGTTCCAGAAGGCGGGCTGGGTACCTAGGGGTAGACTCAATGGATTTTGGTAGCCTATGAGACCCCACGGGTCCAACCAATCAGTGAGAGCCACAACATGAGACACCCAATGGCCAACCCCCCACTCCTTGCCCAGGATACCCACATAAGCACCTACTTCTCGCCACCTAGGTGTCTACCCACTCGGGACCTCTCTCCACTCAGAGAGCTGTCCTGTCCTTTCTCTTATCTGTCAATAAGTCTCTTGCTTTTCTGTAACTCTGGTCTTGATGTTTCTTTCTTTCCTCCCCCAAAACAAGAACTGGGTCCTGGGACTCCGGCTTGCCCCTGACCTGGACTCAGTGGACGCCCTGGTGGTGATGCTGGTACAAGCAGCGGCAGTGCTCGTGGTAAGTCAGCAGTACAGTTTTGGTGGTTTTGGTGGTGGCAGGGGTCTTATAGGAGGTGAGATAAGCGTTGCATTGTCAGCAGTGGCAATAAATAGTATTAGTGGTGGCCTATTAATGTGGTCTCAGTATTAGTGGCATTGGGATTAGTGACAGAAGGTTCTCACCATTACTTTAGTAACCTCCTGTCCTGACCTGCCTCCCCCACTCTGAGTGCCAAGAAGAGCAGTTGTTGAGTATTTGTGTAACGATCCATTTCATAAAAACTTGGCCAAAAGCAAACGTCTCCTCTTTTGTGCTTAACAGCATACTGACAACTGAGTTAGGAATATTAAAAAAGGCTCCTCTTTGGGTTAAATCATCCAATGTGAAAAAAAACATGCCTCTCTAAAATATGAGAAAGTATTTCTTTTTTGGAAAAAAAAAAGTTGATATTCAATCATTTCAAATAGAAGCATTTAAAGAAAATTTAGAAATGGGTGGGACTTCCTTATTCTTACTTTGCAGTGTAGCTGCTATTTTTAATTACCTGTGGGAGAGCACGGCCATATTTTCAGAGCTGAGAAATGCTAAAGTCTTAACTGGTGAAGACTCTGATTCTGATTCAATGGTTTGAGATGGGGCCCAGGATTCTGCTTTTCAACCAAGTTTTCTCATGATTCCAGGTATAATGGATGGAATGTTTGTGTTCAGAATTCATATGTTGAGATCTTAACTCTTGATGGACTATATTCGATCTTTGGGATGTGACGAGGTCATGAGGGCGGCGCTCTCACAAATGGGATTATGTCGCTATGAAAGAGACCCGCGGAACAGCATCACCGCCAGGAAACTGACTTGACAGGCTACAGAACATTTCCTCACCTTGAGGCTCCCAATGGTGCTCTTTTTAGCTGTACGTAATTACCTGCCACTTATCATCTCTTTAACTCCTGGCAACCATTAATCTGTTCTCTATTTCTATAATTCTGTCATTTCAAGAATGTCATAAATAGAATCCAACACTATGTAATCTTTGCAATCAACTTTTTAAGTCATCATTGTTCTCTAAAGATTCCTTGCGGTTGTTACATGTGTCAGTACAGCTTATGTTCCGGTCAACGACAGACCACACATGTGACAGTGGGCAATGTCATGTTGTGTAGGTGTGTCGTAGGCCCTGCCTTCCAGGTTTGTGGCATCACATTCATGCAGTGATGAAATCGCCCGAGAACACATTTCTCAGTACACATCCCTATTGTTAAGCAGGCCTGTGGTTCCTCCCTTTTTATTGCTGAATAGTATCCCATGATATGGACAAGCCACAAATTGTTTAACCATTTACCCACTGAAGGATATCTGGATTATTTCCAGGTTTGGGTTGTGACCCCAACTGCTATACATCTTTATGTAAAGGGTTTTTTTTTTTTTTTGAAAATCAGTTTTTATTTTTCTGGGATAAATGCCTAGGAGTGCAATTGCCAAGTCTTATGGCAGTTGTATATTTAGTTTTTGGAAAATTGACTGATTTCCAGAGGGAATCTGATCCATTTCACACACACCTGCCCCCAACATATGAGTGCTCTAGTTCCACTGTGCATCTTTACCAACATTTGGTTCTTTCCCATTTTTAATTTAGCCATTCTGATGGGTGTGTCATAATATTTTATTGCGGTTTAATTTGTATTTCCCTAGTGACTCTTGAGGTTGAACATCTTTTCTTGTGCCCATTTGTCATTTGGATATTTGCTTGGCAAAATGACTGTTCATGTCTTCTGAGCATTTTTAAAAGACACATTTTTTTAACTTTTGCATTTTATATATTCTTTATATATTCTAGATATTAGTTCTTTGTAAAGATTTGTAGTTTGCAAATATTTCTTTCACTCTCTATCTTGTTGTTTTTTCCTCTTTACAGGAAAACTTCTTTGGGGAAAAAAGTTTTAAATTTTGCTTAAGTCTAATTTATCAATTTTTCCTTTTATGGATTATGCTTTTGGTGTCAAATCTAAAAACTCTTTGCTTCATCTTTGATCTGAATGAGATAACTTTGAGAGCAAATAAGAATAAGGATAATAAATCACAACCATACAGGACAAAGCAAAATGTGTGGTCACACTATTTACAAGTCACTCCAAATAGCTGTACTCTATCCTACAGGCAGTGGGCAGTAACAAGAGGAGATTTAGATACAAGATGGATTGGCAGGGATGAAACTAGAGGAGTGAACCCCTTTTAGGAGGGCTTCCTAAAATTTGAAGAGCTACAATATGTCAGGGTAGAAGGAGGCCTCAGAAATTGAGTCTAACCTTTTCAATGTATGGATGAGACATTGGGCACTGAGATGTACACTCCCACCAGAGATTTTTAATCACAGTGATAGAGACTTCTCTGTATCATTGAGAAATTTATTAGTGTGTCTCAATTTTTTAGAAGATTTATTTTCATTTATTTATGCATACAAGAACTGGGGTCTAGGGCCTCCCTGGTGGCGCAACAGGTTAAGCGCAGCACTATGAAGCTACCCAGAGCCACTGCGGCACGAGTTCGATCCCCGCCAGGGAGCTTCCCACATGGTGCAGCAGACCTCTCCTGCCTGGCCCGCTGCTCCCCTCAGCAGTGTCCTTCAGTCGAACTGCTTGTTCTGCTCCCCACTCTGTCTCTGGTGAATCCTCTCACCACCCCACACCTCTGGCCTAGACCCCAGCTTGTATGCATAAATAAATAAATCTTAAAAAAAAAAAAAAGAACTGGGGTCTAGGCCAGAGGTGCAGGGGGTGAGGGGATTCACCAGAGACAGAGTGGGGAGCAGAACAGGTGAATCTACTCAAATACCCTGCTGAGGGGAGCAGCAGGCGAGACAGGAGAGGTCTGCTGCACAATGTGGGTTAGCTCCCTGGCTGGGGATCAAACTTGTGCCACAGTGGCTGGCGATAGCTTGACAGAGGGATATTTAACCCCTGTGCCACCAGGGAGACCCATGTTTAACAATTTTAAAGCAAATTTCAGGCTTTGGGGGATGTTTTTTAAAATGCAGATTCTGATTCAGTAGCTCTGGAGTGGGGTCTGAGAGTCTTCATTTCTAATAAGCTCCCAGGATGTCTGTGTTGCTGATCCATGGGTCACGCTGTGAAGAGCAAAGTTCTGAGGACATTAAACTACTCATTGATGCTCCAGGTGGTTCAGAAAACCAGGCAAGGTGACTTCACAGTGAGGGAAAATGCTCAGATCACACTGGGATGCTGGCACGAGCACCATGGGGAGCTCTGCTGGCACTAGGTTCTGCACTCTGCTCCCTGAACCACCCCAGTACCCCTGCACTGCTGCCACCCTTGATGACTGGATCCTACAGGGACTGTATCTCCATACCAGGAACTTCACATTCACAGTTTGGCATAGGGGCATCAGGTTGGCAGAGCAAGGATGGTCCCTCGCTGCAGGAGAATCTGAGAAAGAGAGCTCCTCTACCTATTTCTGGCCAGGAGACCCTGACATGCCCACTGGGAGATCCACCAAATTCAGTTCTAAGGGATGGAAGGTGAGAAAGAATGACAGTTGTTTGCTACAACCCCCTCTAGGGTGGCACAAAGTCCATAATCTCCTAACAATCTCTAAGGTTTAAAATTCTGAAACTTCTAGGTGGAAGAACACATAAACTAAAATGTGTGAGGGTCAATAATAATCTTTCATTCCTCTATTAAGGAAATATGTGCATATTTATTGAGTGTCTACTATGAGCAAAAAACTGAGGGGACAGTTTTCTATGTCCCTATTTCCATTTTTTTTCAGCAACCAGGCTCCAAATATCTTTCTGCAGTTTTCTTTAGGCTTGTGACTTTTCTCTGACACGGCAGATCATGAGAATGGTCTCTTTCCAGGAAAGAGAAGTTTCCCTGGCATCTATTATTCCTTTGAATCTCTGAGCAGGTTAACAATTGTTAACTCCATTTTTTCATTTATTCATTTTTCCAGCAGAGTGCTGGCACATTTCCTTCATATAGAGAGCATGTGAATATTCCAAAGTGTGGTTGAATGTATGGTGATTTTACCACAATCAGAGAGGGATATGACTCCCACAGATGGGAGGAGACACAAGATGCTTGATTGTTGCAAAGTAACAATGGAAAAGGAAAAAGGTAGAAATGGGATTTACCGACAGGTAATCAGTATGAAAATCTGCAATCCAAACTCAGATGTGTATCCTTATGAAGACAGATGGAGATGGGAACTCTCAATAAAAGGATAAATATACAATATTTTTTAAATTTCAATTTCATTGAAAAGATAGTTGATTGTCAAATTGAAAAAACATTACTGAAGTTTATAATATATGTATAAGTAAAATGTATGACAATAAAACACAAAGGCTAGGATGGGTGAGATTAAAACATATAATGATAAGGTTCATATACAGTGTGAGCAGTGGCAAAATGTCACTTAAACTTATAACATGAAAATTAAAAATATAGAAACCCTATAGCAACCACTGAGATAGCAAAACAAGAGTTATAGTACATGAGCCAAAAAAGGAGATAAAATAAAATATAAATAATACTCATTGTTTAAATAAATAAGGCGGAAAGAAAGGAGGACAAAGAATAGATGGGATAAATACAAAAACAAATAGTAAGATGATAGACTAAAACGTGACCATTTCATGGATCACACTATTTGTAAATGGTATACAATTTCAATTGAAAGGCAGTGATTACCAAAAGAATAGAAAGGCAAGACTTAACTTTATACTGTCCATAGAAATTCTTTTTAGGACAAATATAATTTTTTAGGATGAAAAAAATAAATTATGCTAACACTAATAAAAAAGTGAAAATTGTGTCCAAATAAAATTTTTTTTCAAATAAAATTTTAATGATAATAATAAATAAAGCAGGGACTTATATGGTAGAAACTGAGGAAGGGGGGAGGCTAAAGAGTCTGCAACAGCAGACTTTCAGAGAAGTAGGCAGGCGTTTCCAGGAAATGCATTCATGTCCCTTTTACTTCCACGTCTGGTTTTGACTACATCTGTCATGGTGCTGGTGGGAGTGCTTTTTACTATGGTAGTGAGACTTAGCTTAACTCTTGTCTTACTTCTACCTCTATCTGGGTCTCAATTGGTCTCACTTGGATTTCTGGTTTTGTGTTCAGGAACAGAGCAAAAATGAGGGACTTTTGTTAGAGAAAAACAAACAGGAGCAGGCCAGTAATGAACAGAGCAAAGATGAGGAACTTATGCTTACTGGGTGTGGTAACAACAGGGCTTCGAAATATACTGAGAAAAAATTTGATAGACCCTCAAGAAGAAATAGAAAAATCCATAATAATTGATACAAGTAGAAAAAAAATGAGTAAATATGTTTAAGACATGAACAACACTATCAGCCAACTTGACCAAATAGACATTTATAGCATACTTCATCAAAAACAGAAGAAAAAACATTCTTCTGAAATTCAAATAGAAAACTTTTGGACATTTTGGATCACTGAACAAATCTCAATTAATTTGAAAACATTTAACTTATACAACATATGTTTTCTGACCACAGTGTAATTTTATTAGAAATCAACATATACAAAGTCCTTTGGACAATTCCCAAGTATTTGGAAAATAAATAACACACTTCTAAGTAACTTGAGTCAGCGAATAAATCAAGAGAGAAAATATAATTTGAACTGACTACAAATGAAAGTACAATATATCAAAAATTTTAGATGCAACAAAAGCAGTAATTAGGGTGAAATTTATAGCACTAAAGGCCTAGATTAGAATGAAGAAAAGGTCTTAAACCAATGATGTCAACTAAGAAAGTAGAAGAAGAATAACAAATTGAACCCAACATAAGCAAAATACAGGAAATAATAAAAATCAGAGCAGAAGTTAATAAGATCAAGAATATAAAAATAATGGAGAAGGTCAATTAACTCAAAACTTGTTGGGCCTCCCTGGTGGCCTAGGGGTTAAGTCTCAGTGCTGTCACCTCTACAGCCTGAATTGGATCCCCACAGGGAGCTGATCCACATATGGTGCAGCAGACCTCTCCTGTCTTGCCTGCTGCTCCCCTCAGCAGTGTAGTTCAGTAAAACCTGCCTGTTCTGTGCCCCACTCTGTCTCTGGTGAATATTCTCACACACACCCCTCCCCGCATCTCTGGCCTATGCCCTAGTTCTTCTATGCAAATATATATATAGTTTGTTCTTTAAATAAATCAATAAAATCATACTACACTGGTCAAGATAAAAAAGGAAAATTTTACTAGTATCAGGAATGAGAGCAGTGACATCACTATGGAGTGTAAAGATACAAAAAGGATAATTAAAAACTATTATGAAGAATAGTCAACTTAGTGTCAGTTTCACAATATATTTCACAACTTAGATGAAATGAAAAAGTCCTTGAAGGAATCAAGCTACAAAAACTCACTCAAGAAGAAATAGCTTTGTATCTATTAAACAAATTAAATGTGTAGTTAAAAGCCTTCCCATGGAGAAAAATCTAGGCACAGCTGATTAACTAATAAGCTCTGTGAAACATTTAAAGAAGAAATAATGTCAATTCTGCACAAACTTCTTTTAGAAAACTGAAAAGGAGGAAATCCTTTCTAACTCATTGCATGAGGTCAGTATTACCTCAACACCAAAGCCACAAAAGATATTACAAAAATTCACAGACTAAAACCTGTCACAATCTGATGCAGAAATTCAAAACAAAATGATAGCAAATCAAATCCAAAATTGTGGGCAAAGAGGTATATATATATATATGATGACAACGTAGAGTTCATCTCAACAATACAAGGTTGGTTTAATATGTGTCAATTAATCAGTTGAGTTCATCAGATTAAAAAAGAAAATGTATAATCATCTTAACACATGCAGGCAAACATTTTTACAAAATCCAATATTCACTCTAGATAAAAACTCACAGCAATTTAGCAGTTCTTCAAAAGAGAACTTCCTCAACTTGGTAAAGGACATTTATGAAAAACCTACAGCTTACATCTTAAAGGTAAAAGACTAACAATTAAGTTCTTACCATTAAGAATAAAACAAGAGTATCTGCTCCTACTACTTCTATCAACATTTTACTGGAGGGTCTACCATTACAAAAGGGGGGGAGGGAAGAAAGAAAAGGCATCCAGATTGGTAATGATGAAGTATAATTGTCCTAATTTGCAGATAGCATGACCTGTTATGCAGAAAACCTGATGGAATCTATAAAAAGACACTAAAGCAAACAAGTGAGTATAGCGGTGTTGCAGGATACAAATTCTATATACAAAAATGGATAATTTCTATATAAAAGTAACCAAAGATCTAAAGCAGAATTTTTTTAAATGTATAACAGTATCAACAAATATTAGATAGTCAGTGGTGATTTTCACAAAAGATGTGCAAGATTTGTCCACTAATACTGCTAAACACTTTAAAGAGAAATTGAAGGACACCTAAATAAATGAAGAAACATAACTTTCATGAGTTGGAAGATTCAGTATTGTTCAGATGTCAATTCTTCCCAAACTGATCTCTGGAGTGAGTAAAATCTCTACTGAAATTTAAGCAAAAAATTTTTTTTGAGAGAGAGATTGACAAACTCATTCTAAAATCCAGGGAAATATGAAAGACTTAGAATAGCCAAAGTGGCTTTCATAAGTTTTCATAAGTCATTGGAGGATTAACACTACTTATTTCAGTAGTATCAGTAGTTACAGTAGTCGGGACAGACTTGACTCCCTGGAATTAACACAGAGAAACTGGTCAATAGAACAGAATAAGAATTTCAGAAAAAAGACTGCACATATCCAGCAACTATGCCTTTACAAAGATACAAAGACAACTGGGTGGAGAAAGTGTATTTTTTTCAACAATTGGTGCTGGGGCATTTGGAACTCTATCTGTAACATCAGAGTTTTGATCAGTGATTAACACAACATAAAAAATTAACTCAAAGTGTATCAAAGACCTCAATGTAAAACCTAAAATTATAAAACTTCTAGAAGAAAACATAGCAGGATATCTTTGTTACCTTGGATATAGCAATATCTTTAATAAGTCTTTAATAAGTCACCAAAAGCATAAGCTGTAAGGGAACATTTTACTGATCATGGTTTCATCATAGTTAAAAACTTCTGTTCTTGAGAGATACTGTTAAAAGAATGAAAACAAGAGCCATATACTGGGAGTAAACAAATCATATATCTGATAAAGGATGTGCATACAGAATGTATAAAAGGCTCAAATTTTAATAACAAAAAACAAACTAATTAAAAATGGACAAAATATTTGAACCGCTATGTCAACAAAGAGGATGTTTGGATTGTAAATAAGCATATGAAAAGATTCTCAACATCATTAGTGATTAGGAGTCTGCAAATTAAAACTTCAATTAAGTACCACTTACACCTAAAATTATAAAGGCTGATCATATCAAATGCAGACAAGGATGTAATGGAACCTGGAACTCTCTCAATCTGGAAATGCAAAATGGCCCAACAACTTTGGAAAAGTTTGTCGGTTTCTTAAAAAGGTAGGCATGATCTACACATGATCTAAGATTCCACTCCTAGGTATTTACTCAAGAGAGATGAAAGCTTATGCCTACACATAAATGTTCATAGCAACTTTATTTGTAATAACCCCAATCAGAAGCAACCCAAATGTTCCCCAATGATGAATGGATAAACAAATTGTTCCTTCCAATTCTACTCAACAGTAAAAAGAACTGAATTATTGCTTCATGGATGTCTTAAAACAATTATGCTGATTGAAAGAATTCAGATTTCAAAAGAATATAAAAATGAAATATGTTAATTAGTGATCAAAAAATGAAAACAACAAGCTATTAAGCTTCAAGCTTAGACTCTGTCAGTGAAGAATGAATTAATGGTAGAAACTAATTAGTGATGTGGAGATCAGATAAAATCATTTTCACTTCTAAAGGTTGATGAGAAATGGCAAGCTGATTTCAACCATTAGAATCTCTCTGATGATTAACTCATGTGATCAGATGTAAATATTCATCCTTCCAAATGAATTCATCTGCAGAGAACATGTTCTCATTCTTTGTGGAAAATTTTATTTATTTTTTTTAAAAGATTTTATTTATTTATGCATACAAGCTGGGGTAGAGGCCAGAGGCATGAGGCAGTGAGAGGGTTCACCAGAGACAGACTGGGGAGCAGAACAGACAGATCTACGGAAATACACTGCTGAGGGGAGCAGCGGGTGAGGCAGGAGAGGTCTGCCACATCATGTGGGAATCTCCCTGGCCAGGCGTCGGACTCGCTTCGCTGCTGCCAACAGCTCCACAGTGCAGCGCTTAACCACTGCACCACCAGGGAGGCCCTTGTGGACAATTTTAAACAGTATGAGTAGGATGAACAGTTTAACCAGGTCGTATGTTCCGTTACTCAGTCGAAACAACTTTCAACTAATTGCCTGTTCAGTCCACTCCCTGTGCCTCCAGCCCTGATATCATGTCATTTCATCTGGAGATGTTTGTTTGTATTTCTACAAAGACAGGATTATTTTCAGTTCCTGTTTAAATTTCTAATAATTCAAAACCAGTCCTGGCAACTTTATCTGAAAACCTTGGAGGGATTTGAGAACAATGTGGAACTGCCCACACATTGATAAAAGAGACGTGATATACCTGCCAAGATATTTTTCTTAAGAGGAAAAGGCGTTCTCTGTTTACAAAAAATTAGTTGATTTTTCTGTAGTTAGTGGGCAGTGATATCCTATTAGGCTCTATGTGATAATCCCGGGGGGCTGTTGTGTAACATGACCAATATCCAGGAAAAGAACGCACTTTTAGATGGAAATGTGAAATTCTAGAACCCATCCCCCGATGGTTGTGGCCTTGTAGGGCATCCACACTTGCTTACCAGGAGGCCACTGAACATGGGGATTACTGACCAGATGTTATGCTCCTGTGACTGCTTCGAGGACACCAGCTCTTGGGAGATGTTTTCATGAGACAGTGGGGTTCTTTATTCTTCAAAGCCTTCGAGTCTCCCAGCCTCCTTTTCTTTCTTCTTTTTTCCTGCGGTGGAACTGTTTCCCTTCTCAGATGCAACAACCATACTAGTTTCTGCCAAAAGAAACATGGCAACAAATCCAGGACATTTCTAATGAGGAGGGAGTGATTTTTTGAAAACAGAAATTTGGGGGTCTGCTTCTTCCTTCTGCTATAAAAATTTAAGTTTAAGTTGACTATACGTAAACAAAGTATACCAGGCAAAGGGTAAAGGTGGATACATTTTTACATATGTATGATTCATATAACACCCACCTAGATAAAAATACAAAACTGTTCTAGAGATCCAGCAAGTTTCTTCATGTTCATTCCTCAAATCCAAATCACACCCCTCTCCTCCCTGCAAACTAACGCTATTCTAACTTGTGCAATCAGAGACCAGTTTTGTCTGTTCTTGTATTCATCTCTATGGAATGATGTATTCTATTATGTTTAGCTTCCTTTGGTCAACATTGTCATGAGATTCCTCCATGTTATGTGTATCAGTGGTATGTTTCTTTTTTAAAATAGTTTTCTATAATATTCCATTGTATGAATATGCCTCAATTTAGTTTTCTGCTGTTGATGTATTTTGGGGTTGTTTCCACAGTAACACCATCTCTGGACAGTTTGTGTATTGCAACTACCTGCTCCCAGACTGCCTTGCTTTTCACTCTCTTAATGTGTCTTTTAACAAAGAAGAATTAATAATTTTCATGAAATTCAATATATTTATTTTTTCTTTATGGTAACTGCATTTTGTGCTCAGTTTAAGCAGCCTTGCTTACCCCTAGGGTCTGAAGATGTTTTCTTCCAGAACTTTCATTTTTGATTGTTGTCTTTACCTTTTCTGCTTAAG
The DNA here is from genome assembly GCA_004024925.1 of Scalopus aquaticus. NCBI lineage: Eukaryota > Metazoa > Chordata > Mammalia > Eulipotyphla > Talpidae > Scalopus > Scalopus aquaticus. Next base: position 106,967 of record PVIJ01001923.1, read on the forward strand.
GTTGTACTCACTTTTGATTTAATTTTTGTCTATGATGTTAGGTTATGGTGAAGATTCGTATTTTTTCCATGTGGGTGTCCAGTGGATCCAGTGCGACTTATTGAAAAAATGGTCTTTCCCTCCCTGATTTTCAGTAACACAATTCATTGACCAAGTATGGGTCTGTTTCTGTATTCTATTTTTTTTTCCATTTGGCTGTCTGTTTATGATTTATACCAGTGTCAAATGATCTTAATTATGACATCACTATAGTGTCAGTATCTGGTATCATAAGTCCTCCTGTTTTTTTTTTTTAAGATTTATTTTTTATTTATACATACAAGCTGGGGTACAGGCCAGAAGCGTGGGGCGGCGAGAGGGTTCACCAGAGACAGAGTGGGGAGCAGAACAGACAGATCAGAAATACACTGCTGAGGGGAGCAGTGGGCGAAGCAGGAGAGGTCTGCCACACCATGTGGGAATCTCCCCGGCTGGGTGTCGAACTCGTGTCACCACTGCCGACAGCTCCACAGTGCAGCGCTCAACCGCTGCGCCACCGGGGAGGCCCTTTTTTTTTTTTTTTTAAGGTTGTTATAGCTGCTTCAGGTCCTTGATGTGAGGGTAGACTCAACTTGTTAATTTCCATAACAAATCTCAAAAATAATTTATTGTTCTTGAATTGATTCTTTAGGTCAGTTTTGGGGAGAACTGACATCCCAATTGACATGGTATATTTCTTCATTAATTTAGGTCTTCTTCAGTGTCTCTTGACAATTTTATAGTTTCAGTTTACATGTGCTTTTATTATATTTTTCTATTTTTGTTACCACAACAATTCTTAGTTTTGTATAGATTCTTTTCTATGTGTATAATGATGTTTTCCACAAATAATGATGGTTTTACTTCTGCTTTCCCATTTTTTTTAAAGATTTATTTATTTATACATACAAGCTGGGGTACAGGCCAGAGGTGTGGGGCGGTGAGAGGGTTCACCAGAGACAGAGTGGGGAGCAGAACAGGCAGATCAGAAATACACTGCTGAGGGGAGCAGCGGGCGAGGCAGGAGAGGTCTGCCGCACCATATGGGAATCTCCCGGGCTGGGCGTCGAACCCGCATCGCGCGCTGCCGACAGCTCCACAGTGCAGCGCTCAACCGCTGTGCCACCAGGGAGGCCCCTGCTTTCCCATTTTTATATCTCTCAATTTCTTGTTCTTGTCTTATTGAACTGTCAGGGATTTCCTACATAGTGCTGCATAGAAGTGATGACAGTAGGTAATCTTTCTTGCCATTTCAAGAGAAAAGCATTCAGTAATTTATCATTAACTGTGATATTAGCTATAGTTGTTTTTTAGATATCCTTTAATAGATTAAGCAATTTCTTCCTAGTTTTCTGAAAGTTTTTTTCTTAAAAAAACATAAATAGGTATTGAGTTAATTAGCAAATGCCTTTTCTATATCTTTTTATTAAGAAGAAAAAATTTTTCTCCTTTATTTGATAAATATAGTGAATTGTATCGCTTTTTGATTGTTAAACCTTATGCTTACAGAATAAACTGACTTTACCCTTGAACGCTTTTCTATACTTCTGGATTTGATTTGCATTTTTTAAAAAAATTTTTTTAGCATACTCATTGTAAATTATTTGTCATTGTCATTGTATGACTAACAGTATTTTTTCCAAGTTGCTCAATCATTGATTCAATTTTTATTTCCCCTGAGAACTAGGTCTATCCAGGGGTGATAGGTAGAAAGGAACCAAGGCAGCTGAGCAAGGAAGGGTCACCTCCAGTGAGCACCAGGGATTTCTGCTTCTTTACCGTGCTGTGGGGACCCGAGTGTGTGGTGGGTCACAACTAAGAAGCTGTTCTCTTTTCTTTCCTAATGCAGAGCCTTATTCTGGGTTAGTTGCTCCTGTTGTTAAAGGTGCTTAAACTCGGGCCTCCCCTGTGGCGCAACTGTCACAGCACTACGAAGCTATCCGCCACTGAGTTTTATCCCTGCCAGGGAGCTTCCCACATGGTGCAGCAGATCTCTCCTGCCTCGCCAGCTGCTCCCTTCAGCCGTGTATTTCAGTTGATCTGCCTGTTCTGCTCCCCACTCTGTCTCTG